>JAODOY010004551.1:0-32800 GCA_025399855.1 Forbesichthys papilliferus
GTGAGGGCGTGAGGCACTGGGGATGTGGTCCGTCTCCCCGGTCGTCCTACCCCGGCGAGACCAGCGAAACGTTACAGTCTAGTTCACTCTATACTAGTCATGGTTTACTAGGGAATAATTACCTAAATGTAATGTAATACCTCCTTGTATGAGTGACCAGACTATCTCTCAGGTCCATTGTATTTCTCATTAGGAACAAGATGAGTATCCAAACCTGCAGTCCTATTAATGTTGAATAATCTACCAAATAGCCATTTAGTTTTTACTATTGCTGTCTATGTATTGCTGTTTTGGGAAATAACACCACTGAAAACTGATGGAAAAGACAGACCTGTGGTTAAAGTCTGATCTGCCTGCTAGTTAAGTAGTTATTTTTGACTTGTCTATTCTTTCTAACTCTTTCCCATTTCTTTTCCATAGTGTACCCGTCTATTGAACCCGGTTGGCTCCAAGCAACATATGAGGGTAAAACTGGACTGATTCCAGAGAATTATGTAGTCTTCCTCTAAACTGGTCAAAAGTACCACCTTTCCATGGTATCCATGGAAACAGTATCGTCTTGCTGTCTGTTATGAGCTATTTTCTTCTGGATGTTAATTTGTAGCAGAAAACCGTAAGGTGAATATTTTGTTGTTGTTTTTATCATAAAAGGAGGAATCTGATTTTATTTAATGTTGGGTGGTGAATGATTTTGATACTTATATGCAGAACCGCATTTCCTCTGGAATACCATAGCCTTTAGCAAAGCTTGGAAAGATCATTATCGATATCACATGTCAACTGCACTGATGTTTTTATTTTCAGTATTTACCTAAAGAGATGTCACACAACATTCTTATTCACATTTAACACACTTTATTTTCAGGAATATTTCTTTAATATGTTATTCTCTGAACTCCTAGATTGACATTTTATATTCAAGATGTTAATCAGTACAGTTTCTGAGCAGAGTTTTTTTTCTGGCCTGTGATCATTGTTGAACCATTAACTGTTTCATTGCACTTTATAGTTAGCTGATCGGTACTGTGCATTGCAGGAAATTTACTGTAGTTGTTAAAACAAAATATTAACCTCTAATCACTGTGTTTCTTCGTAAATTATCACATCAATTATATTAAAAGATCTGTTTTATAATGTAATGGTCATGAATGATGTCTATGAGTTGTAACTCACTGGTACACTGGTGTATGACTGAGGAATGTCAACCAAGCTAGAGATACTGTATATCAGAATATATTACAGTTTCTTAACGCCACAATACTTTGAAAACATTGAAAGGTCTACCAGGTTCAACAAACCCAAAATAAATAAATAGCAAGCATCTTTTCTTTACGTAGCCTACAATGATTGCATACGGCTATTTAGATTAAATATTAGTATTACATTGAGAGGGGTGACCTACACAGGTATTTGGGATCTCCCACTTGCCAAGATCGGGGTGTTCTTTTCCATTTAAAATCACAAGAATGTCATGTGGCCTTGAGCAGAGATTGTAGAATGGTACTCCCCTGCAGTTAGAATTTGCTGGGTCATATCTCGGATATGATATCCTTAGCCTGAATTAGAAACATTTGTCGACCATTCTTTTTCAAGCAGGCTTGTTTCCTTGCAATCATCCACTGTGTGTTCAGAAACCTGTCTATAAATAACCAGTGTGAGTTATTAACATTTTGTTGTGCAATTTATTAAAGGATGAGTAAAGATTGTGCACATTGACACTCGACATGTACAACGATATTGACAAGATATTGGATATTGACCAGATATACATCTGTCACTAACTTCCCTGTGATTTTAGTGTTGATGGGACAAGTAATGAAGAAACACTATCTCCATCATAACATCTAAGATCACATCTATATTGGAATGTGTATTCTCATAATAAGGCACAGACTGAAGAATGTTACCAGGAAACATTCTACCCTGGTGAATGTTTTCTAGATCATCATCGTATGATACCTACTGATTATATTCCATTGCTGTAATTTATCTCTCTAGGCCTGTACAAATGTATCTTTATGAAGGTTTCTTAGTTTAAGCTCAATTATACTAGCTATGCTAAGCTATACTTCACTCATGAAAGTGAAGGTGCAAGAGATCTGATGTCAAAAGCTCAGATCTCTATCCACCTACTGCCCCTTCTTCAAATGTTTCAGCTTGATACTCAAAGCAGACGCCATGCATGGTAACAATGCAATGTACAATTAACTGAATGGATGTTCACTCCACAGTCACACGTTTAAACATAAACTATGATTAAGGTGAAAATCTTACTCTAAAGTACTGTAAAGTACCCCTCCCCCCAAAAAATAACAAAATAAAAACAGGCAATTGGGCAATATTAAGATGAAAGGTGACATCTCTGTTATAAGGAATCCAGTAATTGTAGGCTGAAATGTCAAGTCAGACACAGAACGATTCCCTGGAGTGGCCACGTCGCGGCTGGCGTTGGCGGGGGTCACTTGCTATGGAACAGGAGAGGCTTCACCATGCCTGCTAAGACCTTGGGAAGCTGGGAGGCAATGACCTCCGTCATCATCTCCGGGAACTCCACCTTCATGGCGTCTGCCTGGATGAAGGTGCTGAGGCAGTACAAGTTGACCTTCTTCACAATCTGTCCAAGGAGAGGCCTGGTCAGCGCTTGTCAGGTTACTCGGTCGGAGTGTTCGGTGTGAAGGGGCTACTGTACCTCATGCATGGAGTCCATCAGCTTGGTGAGGTGGTAGAAACGCTGCGAGCTGGCCACCATCGCACCTTTCTCCTTCACGTGGATGACCTTGGTGAGCTCCCGGATGTAGTTCTGTCTCATCTCATCGAACATGGCCTGGCTCTTCAAGCCCTCCAGCGGCACTGAGGAGGGAGGGGGGAAATAAGAGTACTAAATGAAAGGTTACAGTGGGTGTCTGTGTCTGTTGGCTGACTCCTTGCCAAAAGGTTGTTGGTTCAATCTCCAACATGTATGTGTCTTTGCGCAAGATGCCCATCTGTTAACTAGCTCTTTAATACGCAAATGCTTACTGTTTTTAGTAAATATTAAAGCTGTATTTACATTCATATTTTGCATTTGAATAACTCTTAATCTATGTTATTACAGTCTGAGCTACTGGATACATGTATCTGAATTTCCCTAAGTGGATTAATAAAGTATCCATCTATCTATTACAGACAATCTGTCTGCAAGTAGGGTACAGAAAGGGGTTAGGCATCTTGCTCTATACTTTACAAACCCATGTAAGGAAGCCCACAAGGCTGTCCTCTTGTGGCAAAATATATACCTATAAATAGACGAAAGTCACATTGTGAACTATCTGTTCACATAAAGTGTGATGTTATCAATCTTACATGTATTCCATCAAAGCATATAAAGGTTTACGAACAAAACCTCCGAATTGCTTGCTACTGGCGTACTGTGCAACACTGAATTTAGCCATATATGGCTTATTCTGGTTATTCAATGATAAAAATAAATGTAATATTTTATTCTAGTGTGTTTTCAAGATTTTAATCTACCATACTCTGGGTTTTAACGGGATTGAGGCCAGGAAAATGTGTTTTTCTTGATCAAGGCCAATGTAAAATTAAGACTTAAGATAACAGCTGTTGCATAAAGATAACAGCTGTTACATAAACTGCGTCAATGTCCAGTCATTCTGTACAAAACTCCCCATTTGTCTTGCTTAACTGGATAATCACAAAGCTCTGCATTTGCTACTGTTCAAAAAATTAATACAATCTCCCTCGTTGTTGAGACCTGTTTGTTTTCCCTACCTGTGTTGAGTAAAATGATGGCTTTCATACAGAGGAACTCCTCACGGGTGACCTGAAGATTGGCAAACTCCTGCGGGATAAACTGCATTGCCAAGCACAGGTCATAGATGGGCGACCTTCTCATTTGCTCTCTGGCAGAAAAATGATAAGACAAGATGTTTTTTTTATTTCGTTTTTTGTGTGAAAAACAATATTGAAATCCAGAAAAAGTGTTGTGAGTAATGTGTCTCGTTTACAACATGTTAAATACATTACACATAATATGGGCTCATAGCAGACCATAAAACTCTACTAAAGAAAATGTATGATAGATTAGTTGTAATTGTCCGTTAACTTGGGTCACAGTTTGGTTAAATGCCTAACATTGATGTTGCATGTTACTCACTGGTTAAGAACAAGATCAGGTGCAAAGTACAAGAATTCACTGGTGACATTCTGAAAGGACCTCCACCCAAGAGAGAACACCATGAGGTTCATCCAAGAGTACTGGATGAGCGTCATCTGGTCACTGATATGTAGGGAACGAAATCCTTCACAAAATAGACACAGAAAATGTCCTTTGGTGTTTAAAGCTTGCTCAATCTGAAAAACACTGAGTTTAAATATTTAAAATGTTTAAATTTCACGCAATTTGGCTGTTGCCTGAAATGCCTATTAACGCTGCTTTCTATAAATACCCAGCCACAGAGAAATAAACATTTTGCCCCCACGATTAATACAAATTCCTGTAACCCCCCCCCAAATCTCTAGTGTATCTGATCAGTTTGACTTTGCAAAGAGCCTTGTTTTGTATATGTGGTATGTATGTGTGTGTGTGTGTGTGTGGTTGGAGATGGAGACCTTCACTGAGCACCCATGGTGATGGCGGTCTCATGAGCCTGAGCTCATGTAGGCTGTTACCTGGCAGAGACTTGGACCACCTGACGATCCACAGCAGCTGGCGTTCACACAGCCTGTTGAGGCTGTTGAGCAGGAGATGGGGTGCTTCGGGCTGGGAGTTGTCGTAACCGGAGGACACCGTCTCTGGCTCTATGTTTTCCAGGACGTTGAGGATCTGCGGGGACAGCTGCAGCTCGCGGATGGCTGGCAGGCAAGACACTGTGGTCAAGGCCTGACTGTCGCCGGACATGGCCATGTGAGATTGGAACATCATGGACGGAGAAAAGCCCAGGGCTTTCAAGGTCCCGAAGCGCTTCAGCTTCCTGCCTGTGACACGAGGTCTGATTAGATTGCATGAGACGCACATTACATAATAACACATCTCCCTGGGTAGAAAAGCCCCTACATTTCACATTTCAAATGAGTGAATAATATTGTAATGTATCTCAATATGGGGCCATGGCCGTCTTTTCGGGGTGTTATTTCATTGCTTTAAAAATGTACTGGTATTGCCCTTTGATGTGAAAACAGTGCATCTATTCTTTTGCTGATTTCAAAGTATGAATGAATTAAACATTTGCAGAAGTTGGTTTTATCCCCTTTACCCCTTTACACATAGCGCTCATATGTGTGATTTTGTGTATGAGGACATAAGAGACCCAACTGAACAGCACCTCCAAGCATCATCCCAGCTTGATAACATTTTCGAAGGCGGCAGGCAGGACAGTTTTTCCTCCGGATTTTATCCACAATGCAATCATTTCGTCCAGCGCAGAGATAGTTATGATGGCCTGTTAAATAATGCAGCAGAGAAAGCACACAATTCCAACAGCAGCCGTTAAAAGTATGTTCAGTAGCTATGGCACATAATAATAATAATAATAATAATAATAATAATATATAAATAAAAAATTTAAAATAAATGGGTTTTTAGCTCTACTCTCTGGCTAACATGACATTTGAAACAGCGATCTGGGAATAACATGAGATAGAGGTAAGCCTGTGAGGACAGAATGACACAACCACGGGGAGACAGAATGGCCCTTACACAGTATATCTCCCATTGAAAGATAACAAGGAAAAACAAGCCAGAGAAGAACACCTTGAGCATTAGTCAGGTTGATACTGTTGCTATAACGACCTCAGTAACCTTGGAAGGTCAGCGAAAAAGCCATAAACTACTGTAGCTTTAGATTGGTGTGTGTTTTTTTAACAAGGTAGTATTTTATTCAGAATTCAACATAATCACTCATATTTTTGCACAAACATTTTTAGACTTTTTTAACACACTTTTTACACACTAGTGTTCTGTGCGTAATTTGGGCGTGCATCCTTAAATATTGGCTACTTAAACATGTACTTTATAGAAACATGTCCTTCGCTCACCTTCCACTGCTCTTTTAAAAAATACTTTACAACTGCCACAGGTTAAGACCCCATAGTGGCATCCAGATGCCTCGTCCCCACAGATCATGCACAGTCTTTGGGGTGGCATACTGAAAAACATGAACAACATACATGATACAGGCCACCAATCGACCTCATTAACGAATAGGGTATTTTATGAACTCCGTTGCAGACAGCAGTGATTATTCATGTTTAATAATGGACAATTACCCAGGAAATACAGCGTAACTTGGGCAGTTCCTCTGTGACAAAGTAGTGGTTTGGATTGCTTCATAGGCACTATGTGGATATTCCTCTGCAGAACCGGTATTTTGGCACCAAAATTGGGACTCTGCGGACGAGGTCTGAATTGGCCATCGGGTTACCTCATTCTTGTACATCACCATTTGGGATGTGTGTGCGTTGGTCACTGTGTCGAATTTGACCATACCTTTGCCGGATAAACCACATCTGGAATCCGTCCCCGCTTGGTGTACCGCTATCAGCTGGTCTGGTTGGTTCATGTCTACAAGAAAGTTTTGAGAAGTCTCCAAGCCGTTTGGCCCCGCCGTGGTGGGATTAAAAGTCGCCGTTTCATCTGTAAACCCCAGGTGCGCTTTCCTCTCGGCATCAAAGCAAGTATCGAGGGGAGATATTTCCGACGGTAGGTTAAAGTTAGGGCACGCAGTGTCCATGATCACCGAGGGCTCATTCTCATCTTTTATAAACCTACAAGATGCAGAAGACGAGGAAAGTCTGATGCTCGCGCCTTGCAAACGATCATCCGCGGTCTCTGTTCTTGGTACTTTTACATAACTTGTCCATGGCGCAGTATCACACTTCAGATAATCATCAGCACGAGCACCGTAAAGTTTCCTATCAAGCTGGTTGTCGACCACGTTGCAGTCTTTGTAAATCGTACCTTCGTTGCTGGAACCTGGACCATGAAACAAAGTGTGCGTAATTTCCCCTAAATTACGCACGGTGGACGATTGACAGTGACTGGTAGGCGGTGGATCAAACTTTGCATCGGTATAGCCGGTTTCCATCAAGTCACATACTCTTTTGCTAGTGTCGGTCGAATCTGCGATCAAATTATTTATAGTGTCCGTTCTTGCCATTGCTTTATTTTCCATGGTATATCCTGCTAAGCCGCAGGACGCGCGCTGGACAGAACAGTCTGGAGATTACTGTAAGCGACGTGTGCTATATTGTAGCGCAAAGACCTTCCTAAAATCCTCCTCCCCGCTGAAGATGTGACTCCGTGTAACTTTCTCATACGAGTAGGCCTAATTCTCTAACTGCAAGAAACAATGCTATGTGCACTTAAATCATTCCAGATCAATCACGTCCTAAACGTAAAAACATTATTAGTTTTTAAACATACAGTAGCCAATAGACTAATCAATGATGTCCATTTCAAACGTAAATTGTTTCCAGTTGTCTAAGAAGAAATACTTTAATGAAAGCTACAGGCGAAGCAATACAACGAGGTCCTGTAAAGTCATGTAAAGTCTAAAGCTCTTCTACAGTACCGCGATGGAATATTACAAGCTGATGACAAACACAGTCTCCACCCTGCGTGCTGTCTCGATGGCTGTCTGTAACAAAGTTGTATAGTTCTGCCCTCTGTATTTGGTAATACTGCAATGATGTCACTGAAACATCATTTATCATGTGTTATCTTCATTAATATGTATTCCAATTTAAGGCAACACATGTATCACAATGGGGGCATGGGGGCATACTGTACCTTTCCCAGACAGGGACTGCATGTAAACTTGTGTCAAAGCTAAGTCAGGTGCAATAGATTTAGTTGTTCATGGCCCCTGTTAAATAAACAATTACTGTAAATTATGCTTGTCGGTATTTGTTTGCACACTGGAGTGTAAGTGTCTTATGTGGTTGTCTGTAACCAGAGACAGTTGGAGAGATTCTTGAGAAATGCACTTATTTTTATTATCCTCCTGACTATCCATCCACCATCCAGGAACAAAAGAGCACTGCAACGATAAATGTCCCTGAGACATGACAGAGCTTCATGTAGGCTAAGACTTTGATCCTTTCAAACATAAATAAACACATACAATTTGTTCTAAAACAACATTTCTATTTGGACAAGAACTGTTGTGCTAATTAGCTCTTGTTAACCCATATGCCCATATGTCTATATATCATATGTGATATAGTTAGCACTCTATTGACACTATATACAATGACCTGGGTGGGATAATCAGAGGGAATTTCTTTTTTTCTTTTTTTGATGATGCACGAGCAGGCCTTGACTCTATCTCATGCGTCATTAGGCTGTCATTATCAGAAGAGATTCTCCTTGCCATGTACAGTATTACCCTGCATCTTCTTAACAATCTCATTGTTATAGGCCTGCCTGTCTAGTGTCATGCTTGCTATAAAGCCAGGTTTTCAGGACATATTCTTTCTGTATTAATGGGTCAATGTGACTACAAATGTGTCCCCTTATTTGACACTATAATTTTTAGCTTACTTCCTGCCTATGTCCACTTGACAAAACATTATTAGATAATTGGCATGATGAAGAAAGGGCAATCCCATCACTCACATTACATTGTCATGAATGTCAGCAATATAAATCGTATGTCACATAGCCCTACGTTGCCGAACAGATTTCTTAACGCAATAAAGACATAACTGCCCGCAACGTTCTTTAGCTAAGTTTGGGTTTTGTGGCGTCTTAAACGTAATGAATGTTTGGCTATATTATAGCGTGGGGGTAAGACGCCCATGCCGCCACCCCTCTAATTTTCCTCCTGTCCACTGGATAAAACTATTTTTTTGTTCAGCTCTTTTCTAGGATGGTAGTGGCCTTGTTAATGTTAGAAAATCATCTGAATATCATTTTTTATTTCAATAGTGCACATTTATCTAATATTTGTACAGTAGAAGATAGAAATGTCTGTGTTTTTTATACGAACATACACACTTTATTTTACTGTTAATATGATACTCATAGCAGGGTAGTGCATTAATTTGAACAAAAAATAACAACTACATTATTTGTGATATGTGAAAATGTATGAGTACATTTGGGGTACGACACCCCCCACCTAGTAGGGCAAGATGCCCGCCATTGGAATTGGTGATTTTGAATAGTAATGTTAGATTTTTAAGTAAATATCATCTAACACAGTCAAATAATATCCACTAAATATATTTTCAGTCTAATTAACCCTAACTGACTGACTTTATGTTATGATTAACATGGCAAAAGTATCGTGCTGTAGCGCCAGTCTTGAATTCTTCGCTAGAATAAGTATCGTGCTTTGTTTATATTACGTTGCAGTTAAAGTAAAAGCAACATCTATATTTCAAAATATATTTTTTATTGGGCATAAATACCAAGATTATATAAATCTAAATCAATCATCTTAGATTTTACATTTTTATTTATAATAACAAAGTTCTATTCTTTTATGATTTCCTAATGCTCTAAATGTGTTTACCTAAGCATACTGCTTATTGTTGATATTGAAATTATATATATTTTAAAAGAAAATAAGCATTTTATTTTAGGGGTGCTCCTTACCCTACCCTATACCCATATATCGCTTTAATGGGAGCATGTTTTGGCTCAATCAGATCGACGCATGTGCTTTAATCGACCAATAAATCATTTGGTTTCCAAAGTCGCCAATCATTTGAACATTTGGTTGACTTCCCTATATGTGTTGACAAGGTAAGTGAAGGCTAAATGTTACATATGTTACACTGTTACACGTTGTCAATGGATTTAAACAACAGGCTAGTATTATCATTAAATCAAACGTATTTCTGGATTGCCGTTTATGTGTTTTCATGTGCCTAAAGTAAAAAAGTGACAGTAGTGTTCTTTGAGAGATTAAGTCTATGGATGGTTTCCCTGTGCTAGCCTGAATTTGACGTGAGCTGTTCTGCTTGACAGGTCAGGTTGTTCTCAAGACAGTCTGAGAACACCACGACAGCATGCTGTCATAATTTCAGTGTCACACGCTCTTTGTAGGTTACATTTACTATTAACATATAGAAAACATATTTAATTATAAACTCATTATAAATAAGTATGCGCTTACTTAACGAATTACATATATACGATATCTATTTTATATGATATTCACATTTAACCTGTTCGATTGCAATTTATTTTGATTTTACTAGATTCTGTGACAGAAAAAAACTACGAAATATAATCTACTGTAGGTAGTAGCCTACTCATGATCTTAAGAGGAGCTACTACCGCCACCTTGTGGTTATGCAAACATGTTGCTATAAAACTATGCTTACGTTGTAAGACCGAGGTGATAAATATACAACTGTCACGTATCTCTCCAATATACACATTTACAAATGTTTCTATAAAAATAACAAACAATGTAATTTATTGGCTATATAAATGTAGTCCTAAAAATAAAAAATAAAATTAGCAAATGTGTTTTTGGCGCGCTAAGTGATGTTTTCGTTGGACAAAAATGGGTCATACAGGGTTTCAATGAGCAGAAACATGGGTGTTGTATTTATAATGTAAACTATGCAAACAATGAAAATCCTACAGGCATGGCTTGCAAACTCAAGATAATGTCACATCTGACACAGTCACTGAAAGTAGAGTCTAGGTCATTCTCTCATTCTGTCTCTATTCATTACATTATCCATTTCTTCATCTCTCCCCTATTCCTTCCCCTCCTCTATCTCTCCTTGAAGCCATTATCATACCAAAATGTGCTCACATCCCACTATTGGATACAATCTGGACTCAGAACATTTAATTTAATCAAAAATTCAAGATGCCTGTTTGGGTTCAGACTTCAGTTTTCCATTATAAAGTAAATCATTAATTAACCTAATTAATTTAAGAAATGATAGTCTATTATAAAAATAACAATTAGTTGCAGCCCAACATAATTTCCTTTACTTTTAAGGAAATTATAAGAATAAATGCTATATTTTTGTGTATTCCTTTTAAAGTAGCATTAGTGTTTTATTTAAACTGCAGATCCTGTGAATGACATGATCTGTGTAATGTATTCCCTGACTCATATAGCCCACCCAGTTGCATAGGTAAGCATACAAAAACCAGATCCATTCAGACTGGCTATTTCATTGACGTTTGTGACTTTGTGTCATGGCTGAACCCAATTAAGACGCAGTCTTGTCGCTGAGGCTTCTGCTGAGCACACGTAACCACTTCAAGTTGTCTGCTAAGCGTAGCCAGCGTCTTCATGTTGTTGCTTTTGCTTTCAAGCAGTTCGTAGCGTAAACTAGAGATGTCCTGCTTGATCTCTTTTAGTTCGCCTGTGGAGTACGTAGTAGAACATAGTATACAATACAAACACAGTTTAAATAAAGAGAGTGAACAATGCACGTTTCTTCATCCACAATATTGCGCATGTGTACCACAATATATAGGAAATATTTTCTCCACGTACCTTCATTCACTTCACCATTGTCTCTATAAATCAGAGCATTTAGGATGTATCTTTTGATGAGGCAATTCATAGTCTTCTGTGTTAAAATTATAACAATACAAAAAAAATTATCAGGCTATCTTTAAATCTCTTCACAAAATGTCTACATTGTAAAACACAATCACACACACACACACACACACACACGACAATATTATGTGACAAACTGTAAAACTGTATTCATTAACACTATTAATTATTACAGCATGTTACAATTGTAGTATAGCACGATAAAATGTTACACACATGTAACATGTAATATACTGTGTTTTTCCCTTAATGCCTATAAAACAGGCATTTACCTGGTGCCTGGACGGGCATGATGGGGTTCCAACACTCCAACATACTTCTTCCTGCTGCCTCAACTATATTAAAAAACACCATTTGCTGTTGATTGGCCACACAGCCACACAAACAACAATGAAACTATTGACTGGTAAAGGTAAGTATGTGATAGCAATCCAATAAAACTCAGAGGGAGCACACTATAGCACTGAATGGATACGGGGAGTTTTTGTTTTGATGTAAGACTAAAATATCAACACTCTTTCTCTAGCATCACTTATTTCACATTTACGTTACTGTATTTCCATTCAGGGTTTAATATGCTATTCATCCATGACACAGGAGGGTGCTGTAATCCTGTAGAATAGGCTATATATGTACTATATGTAGAGCATTATGTTAGATTAAATGCAATAGTGAAGAATATTCATACAACTAAGGACACTAAGATATGATATAATTGCCCAAAACTCAAGCTTATTATTCTCACCTTATTGTGTTCTCTGTCATATACTGGGTCTCTGAGTCTGCTTTGCGGAAGTTTGCAGATAAAATCCCGTATTCCCAGTAAGATGGCAATGATAGACTTGGGGCTGGGCACAAGGTTGAATGGCACAGGCAGGGTACTGCCACGCTCAAAGTATGAGAACCAGAGTTTAGCTCTAGCAAACTTCCATTCTACATCTGCGTCATCCTGCACCAACAAAGAGAAGCACTTTTACTGTATGAGGAAGGAGCATCTGGTAGATATATTAAATAGTCTCATCATTTAGGTTCATTCAAATATCTAATGGAACTGTCAAACCTATAGTATTGACAACTCTTGCTTCCAGTTAGCCTAGTAATGTGTAATACTGTGTCCTTGTTTGATAGTATCCAGACAAAACAATTGCCACCACTCATATTCTCTTGCCAAACTTTTTCACATCACATTAGTGCCATTTTTGATCCATTGCACTATAGTACTAGCGACCACTAACTTAATTAAAATATAAACACTTGGGATTGAAAAAAAGAAATGTAATTTACTCATAAAATAAATACTAATCATAAAGCTCAGTGGACAAATGCCAGTAATAGGCTAGTAGTAGTATAACATTGGTTGTACCTCAATTTCTTGGAAGGAGCTGTTGAACATGGCAATAAGCATGTTTAGCAGGACAATCACCATGATGATGTTGTATACACCATAAAGAACATAGCCAATATTCTCTATGAATTTATGGTCTGTGTTAATGATCACAGACTTCACCTCAGATAAGCCAAATATGGCCCAAAATAATGTTTTAAAGCTCTCTTCCACGCTGCGTAAAAGAATAAATAGGAAAGACTAATTAAATCCAATTTTACATCACATTACATTATGCAAACATAATTTGACCTTCATACATAATTGCAGCGATGTTAGTGTTTTACAGCCTACATCCAGTAATACTCACGTTGTGAAGGCATCGTTGTACTTTGCTCCAAGGTAGTATGAGTAGAGACTGAACATTCCAATCATGAATGCCACAAACACTGTAATGAAAATGACCATGAACTTAAATATATCTTTTACAGTCCTTCCCAGAGAAATCTGCAATGGCCCAAAGCTCTCATTAGCAGGCAGGATGTATGCAATACGGGAGAAACTGAGCACAACTGCAACAGCGTAGAGGCCCTCTGATATAAGCTGTGGATCTGAGGGCACCCAATATATTCGAGCTGAAAGTTAAGAGAGACAATGAATGTGTCAGTGTGACAGTGTCATGCAGTAACCCTATTTAGACCATTGTCTTTAATTTTATGTTTTCTTCCCATTACAAGGGAAAATTAATACTTTTATATCTACAGAAAGAGACATCGTTATCAGTTGTGAAAGATTTAAGCATTGATATGGTCATGGTTATAGGTAAAATAATCAATGCTTTGGTAATCCATTAATGTGGCTGAATGAAGCAATATCGATACTATAGTTAGGAGGCGTGCTTCAAGCATTACATTAATTTGTTCACGGTACTTTATTCTGGCGATTGTGCTAAAAGACATTCACATTCACTGTGAAATAAGTGTTCCTCAACCTCTAATTATGGCCTTTGGCTATTACCTTGGGCATTTTATGTCATTATTTGTGTTGCTTTATGCATTTACTGCACTGTACCAATTTTCAAATAAAATGTATCTTCTATCTACAGAAATTATGAATATCATAGATGTTTGAATTGACCATTTCCATTATATCCATACACAATACTAAGGGCTGTTTAGGATATACCGTAGAGACAATACTGCCATTCAAACAGCACAAAGATACCTTAACTACTGTACATACTTACCCTTGTGGAAATACTGGATCTCAAAAGGCAGGCTTGTGTTTGATAGGTCAGTGTAGTGCTTGTCAACATAACACTGGGCAGAATATGCATGCCAGAAAGCCATTAATCTGGCAATAAAAGATGTGACAAAAATGGCAAGAATTCCAAAATCAAGAAGATTCCATGGTTCTGAGATGTATTCCCGTATATTTTGCAACCAAATGTGTTTACATTCTGCATAGATCTTACCTGTAGCAAATAGAAGAATCAGGTTTAAGATGATTTATAGAAGATGTAGGATGTGTAAGCAACATATGTCATGTTTTAGCCTATAATAATAATAATAATAATAATAATAATAAAAACAACTCTAATTTACTGATATAATGGTAATGCGAAATAAAACTATTGTCTTTACTTGCCTTTAATAATAGGCTTTGTGTCAATGACAGTACTTAGTACTTGTAATAGTGGTACCTTCTCTGCTCCAGTCAAAAACTACAAGTGCACACCTACTGTATCTATCTACATAAACAAGCATGACAGATGCTTCAGGGACGTGGAAATTACAACTCCTCAGTGACTTGCTCTATCATTGACCCTGTAAAGAAGCTATTTGAGAGAACACTGTAGAAAACCTAATTACTGTGAAGTACTGTGAAATAACACAAAACAATAGAAGGGGCTTGAGACACAGAGAATGCAGTAGCTGTCTGAATACTATAATAGTATGAAACTGTTTTAGATTATAGTAGTAGTAATAGACAAATGAATCAGCATCTACTAGTTGAAGATTGCAAGTGCCATTCAACACAAATATGTTTTATTTTTGCTTGAGGGACTAATAAACACGTCACGTCCAAGCTTCTGCATTCTACATGCTAACAATGGAAATGTGAATTCATTTGTGTGTATGTAGTGTGTGTCTGTGTGTAATACTTTTAACCTATGACCCAGGATATGATGACAATCTCCATCCAGGTGAAGGGGGTAGTCTTCATTCGAAACAGCTGTGTGGGGTGGTCGTGAATGGTCATGTTTGGCAGCAGTGATGTCCCATTAAAACGATCAGCGGCATTCATGATCAGCAAGCAGAGAAATATCATCAAGGAAGCGGCATGGGCCACAAACTTTAGGAAAGGTCCTTGCATGATTTTCCCGAGCTGAAAAAAGCAACAAAATAAAACAAAAAGACGAGTTTGACATTTTTTGCTAGTATTAAGCATAAAGCTGCTTCTTCTTCTGTTTTTTAATTGGGTTTGTTTTGGGGAAAAAACATGCAAAAGACTCTACAACTTCTTATGACTCTCATGAAGTATTGACCTAGATTGTGCCACGTGTCATCAAAAACAATGCAACACCAACTGAAATGCAATGTGTCGCTCGAAGGGTGAAAAAGTCTGTGCAAAATGACAGTTGGCAATTGAAATGACGAGGCCTTTACGGGTGTTTCTCAAAGGTAAAGATGCTTTCTTGGTAGGACAGATACTTCAATGTTGGGACCTTCAGAGGCTAGGGAAGACTTCTTCTCCTCCTAGTATTTGGAGAACATCTATGGAACAGTCTAGCGAGTGTGCAGGCGTGCGTCACCAGCTTTTCCAGGCAGACCATTACGTAACCTTGGCGATAGCAAATCATGACCCAGGTGTTACTAACCTTACTGGAGGGTGCTATCCAGTATATGACAGCCAGGACAGGCAAGCCGACAGCAACACCGAGAACGAGAAGAACCTTGACTGCTGTGGTCTGCTGTCGTAGTCCTGACAGGTTCTCGTACCAGATAGAAAGAAGCTGCTGCTGGCAGTTTGGATGAGCAACAAACTAGTGATGGTGAAACAGAAACACAAAGTTCAGAGTAAATCAGAGTAAAGGCATCGGTTCACGATGACATTGCCCCCTGCTCACTGCAGATACCTTTTTCACTTCATATTTTATTGCGAGTTTTAGCCTAATAAGGCTTTGTCTGCTGAGATTTTCAGATGGTTCACATGACTCTGTGTCCCCATTCAAGATGGCCTCTACCTCCTCTGTGTTCCGACACAAGTCCAGCAGTCCCACAACAAAGTCTTTACACTCCATGGACAGTTTCTTGTAATCATTCTACGGAGTAGAAATAAAAAAAACATAATAACAAACTGAAGCAATTTCTACATCCACTTACAAGATGTTTATTGATTAGTGCCAAATTACATCTTGTGGTATTGATCCAAAATGTTTTACCAACTAATCTTGCCATTTTCCCAGACTGCAGTCTAATTTTTTTTACAACCACTGATTAACAAAACATTGGAAGAAAAACAAACAAAGACTACGTTGAAATGAATGTTCTTGCTGATTACCTATGCTCTACAATTATGGATACAAGTGCCATATCATATGGTACTGTATCATGTCTTGTGAATGGAAAATACTTCCTGCACACACTGCATCAAATTCAGGTAATACATGTCTCTGGAACAAACACATCAACATTACCTAACTAAGCATCAAATTATTACATTAAAAATGTACTGGAAGGTTTATCATTCTATTTGTATCTCCTCTCCTCATTCCCTGCCAACTTGATCTTTCTTTTATCTTTAAATCTTCCAATGAAAAGCACAAAAGTAAAGGTACAATCCTCAATTTGTAGGAATTCCCCTTGTAGTCTAGACTACCACAAGGGGAATTCCATAGTGCATTGAGACTGTTTGCCTCTCAGGTGCCTGAGTGGCATTCCTCTGACTCTTTCCTTACAGCCATGTGTACTTGTGCACAGCTATATGTGTAACATTGACTTGGGGAAGAAATATGAGAATCAATGGGTACTCTAATGCAATTGAAGAAGGCACCTTTAACATCTGGACAAATTGTCCCCCAAAAAAAAAAAAATCTTATGAAATTAAATGGCTATGATGCATGCACTTATTATAATACTATGATATTCTACCTTAAACTCCTTTTCAATATTGGCCAGAACTGCAAGCTCATTGCTCAGCTCCAGAGCTGCCATGACAGGGTCCTCATTAGAAAGAGAAAGATAGGCCGGACTGGCGAGACCTTTGTAGGCGTTGATCCGAGACTGGGAATGACTGAAAGAGTCGTGCTTTTGCTGCTCACTGCAGACATTACACGGACAGAAGTAGTCGTGTGGCCGCTCTATACGTGCCCTCTTTGTCAGCAGTATATGCACTATCTCATACTGATGGCAGTGGGCTGCCAGAATGATTGGGCTGATGTCATGAGAGAAGCGTGTACCATCCTCATCATAGGCAAAGAAGTCATCATGTATCTCAGCCTGACCGGGGCAGTTAGTCAGTCTGTGACTGTCTGCGAATGCCTGGTGGCCCAGTATGGCATCGACTATACGAACGTAGCCTTTACTAATGGCTAACAACAGAGCGTCTCCTATCCTAGAAAGGTGGTGCTTCCTAAGTAGGAGCTCGGTCACTTCCAGATGCTCATTGGCCACAGCCAGCTGCAGTGCATTCTGACCCATGTAGTTCACACAGTTGACATTGAGATTTGGCTGTTCATCCAGCATCTTTCTCATTTGTGGAATGTTTCCATATTCTGCAGCCTCCAAGAAGATCTCCTCTGTTGTGGAGAGTCTGGAGGAACTGGCGCAAAACATGTAGCCAGGCCCCCGTAAAGCTTGTCTACGAAGTTTTGCCATTGCCTGCCGAAGTATCTTCTCTGCTACAAATAAACAAAGGTAAACATGATTTATCAGTTCAAAATATATATTTAAACATTTGAAATTGAAACTAGATAGTTTTTTTTCATATCAGTTTAAAATATACTTTTCAGGTAAAAGACATCAGACAAAATTAACGCTACAACTTTGAACTTTCCAATTTATTGAGTCTTATTGTACATCGTAAGCGATCACTTCATGTCCAAACAGTCTCATGTAATGTGTAATGTGTATGGCCAGCATGTACCTACAGTATTTAGTTTGGTTTCTATGGCATCTCAAACCATGCTCAGCTAAATGGCCGTGTGGCAGTGACCTCGCTGTGGACCGGACAGCTGGTCTGTACTAAATTGCAAGGCATGCTGTGTTTGTGACACCTCCCACTGCCTTCTTATCTGTTCTTGGGAACAGATGATAGCTAGCTATTGTAGTTCTCCTGTATTTGTATTCCTGGGATTATACTATGTGATTTCATCATTTTATGTGAATGTCATGCAATTTAAGTCATTTGTGTTGAAAGTATATTTGATAACATTTGCAAAATCATATGCACCTTTTTTATTGGATTGATCACATTAAATGTGGTATTAGACTGGGTCATATGTGCACAGCAATTGTATTTGAAAAATGTGCTTATCCTAGGAGGATAGGCACTATAGAAATTATGGAATAATGTTACTTCTATTTGTAGTAGGATAAATAGATGCTGGATTGGAATGGGTTGTGATGGTTACAGAACAGAAAGCTATTACATTATCTCATAATGTGTAGTCAAGACATTTTACATGTAGCATATGAGCAGATACAAATGCACTAAAACACTAGTATAATGTGTTCTGTTGTGGACTGATAAATACATAGAAAATGGTCTCCGACATTATACAGATCAAAACCAAATGCATTTGTTCTAATTTGAAATGCAGACCATGTGGTCTGGCTTTGCACTGTGACAAAGGGATCAAAGATAAGATTCTGAAGCAGCACAAAAATCATAATAATAGTTATAAGACAAATTGGTTGTAAAATAATGTCTAGGCAAATAAATAGCTCGTGTTTACAGGATCATAAATTCTAAATGTAATCCATCTTTTTCTTCTGAGTCAAGTCTGCATGCTAATGAGAGTGCTTTTATTTACTGTAGCGCACTTTTGACTGACTGACGTCAGGGCATTTTGATCAGGAACATCCCTTGTCCAAACTGCAGTTCATCCATAAGTATGAGTATGCAAAACCTATTATTACCACATTAAAACAACAACAGCAGCCTACAGGCTACATATACAAGTAGTCGCCTATAGGCCTATTAATTATGTTTTGACAGGCCCATAGGTTATAGTTGTAACAGCATAAAGAGTATATAGTTAAGATATATAGCTATATCCTAGAAAGCACTATGAACAAATACATAAAAAATGAAAATAAACACTATTAACGTTTTAACCAGTTCTACATAACCCCCATTCTAATGGAAATCTCGATTATTTGTAGCATTTTAATTACCTAAAAATCACATGCATGCTGACCACAGTTCTTAAAAATGTGTAGATTACTTACCCAAATGATGACAGCGTGCACTATTACATCTTTCGCGAAGCCTGTCCTGTCCTTCTGTGACTACCTGTCCATCTGATCATCACATTCCACCTTTTGAATTGAAGCTAAATGACTGTGCACTTGCACACCATGTGGGCGGCGCAGAACAGTCTGAGTTGAGTGGGGGTTGTTGCTCATTTACTGGTCTGTCTGTCCATGGTCGCTAACACGGGCCACTGATAACCTACTACCACTAGAGGCGCTGAAGATAGTGGTAAAGAGTCTAAAGACAAGTTCGCAGTCTCGTGGTACATGTGGTCCTGTGCGTGGTGCGGTGGTGGTCTGTCGCGTGGTCCGTAACAGCTTCTCAGATGGCAGCCGCACAATCTTATAACCGAAAATACAATTCAATGCAATGTCATAACCCGAGCCACGTGTGCGGATTAACAAAGTCTAAAAAGCCTAATTACAAACACCGAGGGAGAAAATTGGAGAAGGAGAGATAAAACAGTAGTGTGCGGACGGTGTAGGATTTATATGAAATATGACCAGAAATACTCTGCCAAGGTGCACTGTCCGGACCGCATGATCGAGACGGGCTACTGGCATCAGTGGGCATAGATTAAAATCCCTGCTGCACAGTTATATTTTTACATTTTAGTATTGTTTTATAAGCAGTTGCATCATCAATACATCGATTGATGTTGGAACGGTTAGGTAGTCTAGTTTGAGTAATGACTTGTCAACTCCATTTCAGTGCCATTTACACAACGATGTTGAAAGCATTAGGCCTACTGTGTCATTACCAAATAGCCAATGTTCACAAAGGCATTGCAAAACAATCATGAAAAAGGAAATTTTCTCGTAAATCCTCTAACCCCTGTGCATTTCTATCGATTAATTAAAATTAATGTTACGGAATTGGATTTTTGTCCAAGGTATTTTAAGTAATGATAGTCGCAGCAGTGGGCTTTTTATTGATTAAATTGTGATCTCCTGTTGGCTCCATCTGCTGGATGGTGCGAATATCTTAATGTAGTTTACGGTAGGTTACTCTTCAGCGTTGCCAAGGAAGCGCGTCCATAGTTGCCACAGTAATATCAATATACTGACTGTACAGGCAGCGAATGTACAGACAGCAGAGAAGTGTCATCGACAATGGCACACTGCACACATATTACATATTATAAAAACTACGAGAATCCTTAACATCCCATCGAAGTTTGAAATGTCGATTCCATGGTCTCCTTTGCGTGTGCATCCTGTTCCTGAACAAGGTTTACTACAGTAGACTAGTAGTAAGTACTGGTAGTACGTTAGCCTTCTGGATGCTGCTAGCATTACCGGTAGCATTGTTTTGCAGCTGAACCTGGATGTCTGACTTCTGTCAGCAAGCAGCAGCGCTTCTATAGAATGCAAGTTCTGACGGACAACTACTTGTATCCTACATTTTGGAAAACGTTTTGCAGTCACCTATATGCGTAGTGTGTGTATGTGTGTATGTGTTTATGTTATTTCGTTTTTTTGCATTCATTTACTAGTATTCTTTTTTCTTACTGCTTAAAGGTTTGATAATGACAACACCACACTGCCAGTTTAATCAATCCAGGTAATTTATCAAAACCATACCCACTTGATAAATGCATCAATGTCTTCCATGTAAAAAACAAAACAAATAGCATATATTGTTAAGCACATTAAAACGAATTGACATAGTTGTATATTACCATGATGAGTAGGCTAGCAGCAGATGACTTAGAACAATGGGACTACATAATACAATTATGCAACATGTAGACCTAGTTAATATATGTAAACCACACAGAGATGCATGTTATATAGGCATACTCTTGTTTATAGAGCACCTTTTCTTAGCAAACTATTTTCAGAAATGTCGGGTTAGGAGGTGAGAGTGCCCTTGAGAATGAACGGCAACTTCTGGTGGAAGAGCAGAAGTCATGCAGGGTTCGTGCTCGCAAGTTCTCTGTCGAAACCAACCGACGCAGAAAGTAAGGCCTCTTCTCGGATAGCCTACTATATGGCGATAAAGGATACTGTATAGTGTATACAGTATTACATTGTTATTAACATAACACGTGCTGCTGTTCATAGTAGATACAATTGTTCAGTTCTATTTTTCCAAATAATTAGCCTATGGTCTAAGAATACCACTTCCCCCAAATAGACCTCATGCATATTCTCCCTGTGACAGTGAACACTTTGTGTGTGTGTGCGTGTGTGTGTGTGTGTGTGCGTGTGTGTGTGTGCGTGTGAGTGTGTAGGTGCGTGTGCATGCGTGTGTGGGTCTTGTCTCATCGTGGACAGACATCTTATGGCTTTGATCTACGCTGACACCTGGAGCGTAAGGCCAGATAGTGGCTGAGCCTGAGACGTAGCAAGTCACTGCTGCTGTTGACAGGATATTGTCGTGTATACCTTGAAATAGATCTCTTGGCCCAGAGGCTGTATGTAGACCTAACCAGAGTGATGCGTACATACGTACTGCGTGAAATCCTTTCCAGTTAATGACCTGCTTGTGCTTAAACGTCAATGCTAGAGGATTAAATTGTGTGTTTAGTGTCAGATTCAAGAAGAGAAAAAACAAACACCCACATGGGGATGAATAACTTTATGTTTTGAATAATAATAATAATAATAGTAATACAAATAATAATATTAATAATAATAACAATAATAATAATATTAATAAAACAGTATAATGATATGAATAACATTATAGGCTACATAAATATAAACTATTATCTATTTAAACTAAGCATATGTGTCTAACCAGTGTGTGTGTAGGTTGTGGAGCCTACAGTATGGCTAGCCCCATGTAGACAGTTCTGAATAAGTTCCTTTCTTGGTTCCTGCCTGTCTGCTCTGAGTTTGCACATTCTCCATGTCTTTGCATGGCTTTCTGCCAGGTTCTCCAGTTTCTGTCTGTAAAGTGTGTGTGCATGTTGGTGTACAGTAGGTGTGTAGAGAACCTGCAGTGGTCAGGGGATGGAGGGATGGATGGATGGATGGATGTCGTACTTACCGTGTTTCACTTTTATCAATCTGAATGTTACGGTTTTAGCTGACACACTTTCATACTGGCTTTAATTTAGCTTTTTAAATGCAAGTGGAGTTGGTGTCCAATGCAGGCCTATGGTGTCTGAGATGCCCTAAATCATTTTGAGCCAAGTTGATATGAATAATACTTTCCTCGGTAAGCCGAAGTAAATGGTAGTTTTAACTTATTAATGACTGTGCTGAAAACACACTGTGAAGAACTGACTCGTGTTTCTGTCGCTAATCTAATCAATTAGATTGTTTGTTGAAGTGATAGTGTGCTGAATACAACCCTCGGCTATTGCTTTGTTGCCTTAATGGATGTTGACATTTAGGATTTCCTTTTGTTCTAACTGACAGTGGGGTTTAATGTTTAAAAAATCAATTCTTTATGCATCGATGCTGATCAAAATAATTTCCTTAAAATGTATTTTCACATAAACACTATATACAATCTTGCAGAACTATATAATAACCACTGCGATATTTCCTAATAACCAGTGACCTAATAACCAGACGGAGGGTGGGGAAAGTTATGATTATGTTTATTAAATATTGTATGTGGTGAAATTGAACATCTAACCCCAAACGTCAGCATATGTATTTAAAGTTATCAGGCTATTGTCAAGCATTTTGTCAAAGTTCAATCTCACAAAAAGTTACACTAGGTAGATCTAGAACTTCACTTGTGTTATAAAAACCAGTGTGCCATGGTCCCCACAGTAGTTTCAGTTGAAGACACACATGGCTTCATGTGGTTTCTATCCCATTCTGGAAAAGGAGGATAAATGAGTGTCTTTGAATGCTGGTTAAAGTGCATCATAACTGATGATAAGCTCAGAGAGAGTCAGCCGAGTCCCTTCATTGCCAGAAACCTGGAAGAGAGGCGGAAGCAGTGGGTCATACAGGAGAAACAGCTGCAAGAGAACATCCTGGAGCAGCGCAGGCAACGGGTCCAGGATGCCACCGAGCGCTTCCAGCGAGCCCACCTGCCACCCTCTCAGAGAAGACGCCAATGTCAGTGTGCTTTTACAACGTCGCACACAGCAGGTGTTGTCTCCAACACTGTACACCGGTGATTCACCTTGCTGTTGTGCTGTTTCAGCATTTAGAAAGGCCACACCTAACATTGAAGAGGCACTTCATCGCATCCAAGGAAGCTTCAATTCCCCTGAGTGCCGCTCCCCGTTTTTGTCTACCACCATTAGCAGGTATATACTTATTTATACAGTGTAATGTTAGCATACAAATGAACCCACAGAGTGTATATGGAGAACGTTCCATAAATCACTTTAATATGAAACAAATACAAAAATATTACTACAAGCTATTTTATAGTTTCACTTTCTAAAATATAATATTTATCAATATTTCATTTATTTATTTATTCAAATAGACTTACAATAGGGCATGCCAGGTCTAGAACCTATTACCTTTTGGCTATTACTAGGCTATTATTACGTCTAGGCGATAATTTCATCTATGTTTCTGTACTATCCCTTTGAAATGCCCCTGGAATCAGGAGCTGCACACCTTCCCCAAAGCCTCCCACGGCTCCTCGGCCATCCCACAGCAGGTCTGCCGTGGAGGCCTATGCTAACATGCTGCAGGAACGGAGCATGGCTTGCTTCAAGGGCAGCCAGCAAATGTTTGTCAATGAGGACCAAGTCACACGAGAGAGGGACCGAGACACCCTCAGCCCACAGGTAGGTTACGTACAGTACTCTGGTGTACAAGTCACAGCGTTTTACACATCCATCTGCTGGATATGAGATTAACAATGGATGGTTGATAGGAAGATCTTCAATTTGTGTATGTGTTTGACGACAATAAACACATACTGTACAGATTTAATTTCCTTTTCCTTTTTAGTTAATTACTGTTTCTACTGTATTTTAGATATTTGTGGCATTGACTTAATTTAAGTTCTCTATGACTATAGTCTTTGGCCATTGGGGGGCACTATAAGAAAAGATGTTTTGTTTCAGTGCATTGGATACTTGGTATATAATTTGTTTCAAATATGCTTCAGTGGGGCAATTAGTAGAAATGAATGCAGATTGCAGTTAGTGTGTCTGTAACAAAATGCTTTTTTAAAATTTTTATTTAATGTCAATCTCTAAAAGAGATACATTGTGGTTTAGTTAGTCTGACTGTGGCCTAAACCCAGCCAAGTTCTTTGGAGGCTCTTGGAGCAGGTACTGTAAAGTAAAGTACTGTATATCACACTTGGCCTGATCTCATGGCTGGCAGTTGGGTGACAACAACCTCACCCTGTCACCGCTCTTATTACCATTTCACTTTGTTTCAGCCAAATTAAAAAGCCAGACAGTTGTATTATCTGGCATTCAATATGCCGCTGGGAAGATTAAAACGGGGCTTGAGTTAGTGTGAAGTGTAATCCTAGCCTAGCATGCGCTCGCCTGCCAAGATGTGCTTGAACACCACCAAAGCAAATAAGGCCCCCTTTCTAGTCCGGTCCATCATCGTATACACTAGCATTCTGTCTCCGCTTGTCTGTCTCTTTTTCTTTCAATTTCTCACATACACACACATAGGTGAGACGAGAATATCATGTTATGTCCTGTGCTGCGCTGACAATATAATTCACGTAACTTTTCCCTATTCACGATGAGTCCTTTGTGTTTGTTTTGTAGGAGCCCTACGCACATCGTCTGAATCACTCCGACAGCCTGTCCAGTCTGGACAGCCTGGAAAACGTGGACCCGTCCCACAGAACATTTAACGTCGAATGCTTTAACTCGAGGACGCAGTCTCCGCAGAGAAGCCACGACCCGTCGTGGGACACAAATGTGTCCCCATTAAAGAATCCCATTAGCAATGATTTCATTCACTGGCACAGTCTGCATTCATCCTCCAAGGCTATAATACAGGAGGCATGTGAAGAGTTAAACAACTGCGTGCCTAACCTTCCTGATGCCACATACAGACTCGTCCCTGCTGAGAAACCCCAGCTCCCCGTGGGCCATTGTAACCTGTTATCTCTTTGTGACGTTATTGATGGGGACACACGGAGATATGAGGAGAGCACTGATCAAAACAGCCCCAGGAATAAACCTACAGCAAATATCAATGTTCTATCAGGTAACACAGAACTGGAATTCTCTTGTCTCAAAGCAGAGAAAAAGTTATTAGATCTCACACTGCACAGTGTCCTTGACAATAGGCGAGAAAAACACGAGTCTGCGACAGAAATTATTTTGTCTGCTAAAAAGGACACTTTCCCTGAAGGTCCCTTCGAGCTTAACAATCTATTAAATCATAATAAAAAAGTGAACACTTTAGGAAACACAACTACCCAGCATGCAACCAAAGAAGACAACTGTCCCCCTACCAAGATGCAATGTAGTGATTCGGTTAATAACAACCTCAATAAGGTCTCAAACGCAGAGTCTAAAGAGGAGATGTCTAAGAATACGGGGCCGCTGTACCAACCCTGCTTGTCCAACATAAAATCAAGCAGTCTTCGATGCTTTCAGCATCCTGAAGAGCATTTACGCTCAACGGCGATAACGTATTCAGATTCCAAAATATGTGAAGTCCAATTTGTTAAAGGGATTCTTAAGAAGCGGTCTAAATATGTTGGAGTAGACGCAGTCTCTACATATGGCCCTGAACATTTGATGTTTGCAAGACAGGTTTTAGCAATTCGAGACAGCATTGAACTGATGAGAACCAAAACCAAGGATGCAGACAACAATAACATTAAAAAGAAGTTGCGTTGGTTCGACCAAGTCAGTTTAGATGCGAAGGACAAAGAACAGAGCGCAGAGAGGAAACACGCCCAGATGAGAAACAAGCGGAACTCAGAAGACCACCGGCTCGCTACACTCTCAGGGGCTTCCGTGACCTCTCAAGCCCTCACGGGCGATCACCTTACAAAACAGGCCTGGGCAGATGCCGGGGTTCACGCCGGCAGGCTCCAGGAACAAGGGCACGAGGTCAAGACGCCGCGGAACGCCACCAAGACCGTGAGACCCAAGGTCCCCAGGAGAGAGTGCTCGGCCAGGGCCGGGGCAGGTCCTGTTTCCTGGCGTGCCAGAAAGGGCACGCTCGTGCGACCTCAATCTGCCGCAGAGGTGAGCCAGATCGCACACGCGCAGGGGAAGACGATGGCGCCTCGGCCCCCTCCCCGGACAGACTCTGCGGAGGAGAAGCAGAGGGACCCGACGGCACATTCTGGGGGCCGGGCTTTGTCCAGAGGGGATCACGCCGGTGTGAACTGTGACCACACTGAGCCAGACGGTGTGTTCTCACCTCACACACGTCAAGCGCTCAGAGTGCATAGCGGCGTTGCGTGCGCGCCACTCTCCCATGCCTGTCAGTGTCCAGAGGGCCGTGCTGTCCCAGGCCAGCAGGAGAGCCAGAAGGAGAGTCGGCAGAGCTGCGGGGGAGGAGCAAGGGGCTTCTGTTTAGCGTGCACTCCCACGGACGAGGAGATCTCTATGCTGTGGTGCAGCGTCCGTAGCGCCTTAGCCTCCAAGGACGGTAATGTAACGTAGATGTTTGGGTCCAGGTCACGTGTCACTCTTTCTTACCAGCAAAGTATGTTTTGAATTAAAGGCGGGGTCGGGTATGCTAGAGAAAGATGATGTTTAAATAGGGGGCGCCCTCAGAAGCTCCGCCTCCAACTATTTGACAATCATTGCCATGGCTAGGATAGTGTTATGGTGTGCAACCTGCACCACATTCACTTGTGTTTCACAGGCTGTGTAGAAACCCCCGCTTTTTTTTCAGCGCCCACACTGAAACAGGCATTTAGAAGGTATTTGCTGAATTTGACAAAAAGTATATTAGTGTAATTGCTGACTCTGCTTTTATAGTGAAAGCTTGTTTATTTCCTTGCATCAGCTATGTATATTTAATGTTAACTTTGCATAGCTGAATAGTTTTGATGTTCTTTTGATTTTCAAGTTATCTTGATCCATTTAATAAGTCCCCACATACAGTTAATGCCCAATGACCAAAGAAAATTAATTTTAAACCACAAACTCCTGTTGCACCTTGTGACAGTCAATGGAAAATACAAGGAAACAAACTACACTTTGGAGAAATAAGAGATACAAGATACTGATGTGTTGCTGTGGTGTAATAGACCTTTGCACCTCTTGCCATTGTGGCGACCCTGTGTCGCAGACTGCAGACTGCGGTCGTGGGGAGAAAGGTGCATGTTTGGAACACGCTCCTAGACTTTCTCTTTTCGATATAATCGGCTTATGCGACCCTGAGAAACTCGCTGACTCACAATGGGTCGTTGTCTTTCTCGCCTCAAGCCCGTGCCATTCTGTCCCATGTTACCCTCACCGGTGGCAGTCTTATCAGTTGTGTCAAATCCGTCATAAGAACGGGTGGCTTCTTTCTTTCACCCTGCAAACGGCTAGTAATCATTAAAGGGACACATTCGTTATTTGTGACAGAGATACCCACCCCTTGTGGTGGCAGGCAGTGTTGCAAAAACGTTGCTTTGGTGTGAAACTCAGAGAGCCCCTCTTTCACCTTTAGTGCTGATTGGCTGTGATTGGGGGATCAACAGACCTCTGCACAACAAAACAGTTGTACACTAATTTCAGAAGTGTATAGTATCTTTTTATAGGAGATTTAGGAAGGTCTATTACTGTCAATGTCTCTCTTCAGCCAGGGATATGGCCAGAAGACAAGCCTGTGATGTCAGCGGAGCAAGAAGGAAAATGTGCGTGGAGCAGAGCAGTCACTTTCCTGCCTCAGGGAGCAGAAGGCTTCTTCTGCCTGCTCAGGTACGTACATGCAGTTGGCCTGTGGCGGGGCGGAGTGAGACTAGCTCCCTGACATCAGTACAGGGTGTGTTATAACTTGCTCAATTGGTTTCGCAATCACGCTTTGCTGCTTTCAGTGTTGGTAGAATTAGTGATGCGGAGATGTAAGCTTTTGGAAGTCATTCCGGATTGACTCGATCAGCCTGTATTGTACAAAATATAAAAGGATGTTATGAGTCATGGTATTGTTTCTATGTTCTATTCTTTTTTTCTTTCTTTCTTTCTTTACTGCACGTGCCGGTGTGATGTCTAACATTTGACATTTTGCAGTATTGTGTATCAATACATATTGTATCGTGCAGCCTACGAAACAGGCTACTGTGCCCAGACTCCACACTACGTATGACCCGGTTCTTCCTGATGAAGGTAGTGTGCGTGTGCGTGTGCGTGTGTGCGTGTGTGTGTGTTAATGTCAATACAATTTAGTTAGTTTAATAATTCGTTTCTACAATTTTAACTTTGTAAAGGAAAAGTATAACTAGAAACAAGCTAATTGTGTTAATACAGCTGCACAGAGATGTACAGTTGCCCATACAACAGCGTACTAGTAACCCCTTTGATGTACCCTGGTCTGGATATGGTTGTGTCCCCTCACAGGCTTGGAGAGCCACTGTCAGACGGCACAGACACATGGCCAAGACATGCTCGGAGAAAGGGATATTATGGTTGCTACGGAGACGGTCCAAACACAGAGGCCTGGAGGGGCACATCACTGCAGCCAGCAGCCCGGCCTCACTGCCATCTCACTGGAGGAGCGCAGATTACTGCTCTCCCTGGACAGACTGAACCATCAGCTGCAATGTGAGCGCTTGTGAACCTGCATTACACAAATACTGCTGTTTTGCACACACTCACACACACACACACACACAGCTTCACGCGTCAGTGAGCTGGGGCATGCATGTGGGGTTCCATGTGCTAATTCACCAGAGCTTGTTCGCAGGTGTACAGGAACATGCTACAGGAGGCTTTGTTCAAGTGCCGTCTGAAGAGCGTGTAAGTGGTGCTTTCTGAATAAGCGGTGCATCGTGTTGTCATGTCATACTGTATCCATGCCTTACCTGCCTTACCATTATGTTCAGACCAGGGATGGAAGCGGCACGGCCAATCAGAAGTACCGCATCTTGTCCGCTGACGGCAGCTCTCGACACCAGAGGAGATTCTGACCTAATGGTCCTGAAGCTAGCAACCCTGGTACTGACTATGTCCTTGCACTTTCTTATGCAACACCATTAACTTTCCAGAACATGTATAACTTTATTTACACTGCAGTATAATGTGAGTTATGTATGGCTTTGGTTCTGAAGGCAAGCTATTTGGTGGAGCACAGTGTCACCGTTTAAATCACATTCACATCAATGCACATGGTGCTCTTGCATGGCAAACTTCTGCTTAGCTAATTGCTGGCTGTGATTTCAATGTAAGTGCCTAGAAGTTATACTGTCTTTGTTCATTTTAGATTAATTACCATACAAAACAGCTGTGACTTGAAAAAATGAACCTACTTGAATTGGTTTTCACTGCAGGGTTTTCTGTCTGTCATCTGCATTGTGATTGAAAACTGTGTTGCATACAGATCCAAAGACTTCCACTGTTTTATAGTGTGACATCACCCCTAAATAAATTATATATGTGTGTGTGTGTGTGTGTGTGTGTGTGTGTCTATAGTGTATACTGTATGTATTTTCTATAACCTGCTTTAGTCAAGGCTTTTACCTGTTTCAATTCAAATATTTGGATTAATATATTTTAAAGTATGTTCATGTATTTTACAGATTAAGACTGCAAAATAAAACCCATGTTGAAACCATGGTTAAACTGAATCTATACATACTGTATATATATATATATTAATTACTTAATTGAATTTCTATGTAATAATAAGTGCTGTTTTGTTCTCAGCCCTGGGGGTTAGTGAGTCATGAAACAAACAAGGAAACTGTTTATGGTCTGTAAAGAGACAGTACAGATAGTGTCAAAGAGGTGTTTTGTGATGGTTTCAGAAAGCAGCATTATAAACCAAACCAAACCTACTGGCTCAACAAGCTCTTTGCCACTCTTTGTTGAAACTGTCTGCATTAACTCAAAAAAGCTGTTTTGGCCTTTTGGGACAACAACTATTATATTAGTTTATTACAAGTATATTAATTACATTGTTATATGAAAATAACCTGTAAAATGTTATGGATCATTTGTAGAAGACATAGCTTTTGGACATACTTTTTAATGAATGAAACTCTTTTTTGTGTGGAAAAACCTCTATTGGAAGTGTCTTGATCTTTTCCCCCAAAAGGCTTGATGGAAGAAAGGAGGAGAGATTAGTGATGTGTTCAGTGTTCCCTCCCTTATGTACATGTCTGGCTCTGCCCTGAGTCAGCATGCTGGGACTCGTTCCATGAGGTGGAGAAAGCCAGGCTCAGTTTAGGAGTTCTTTCAAATGTGACTACAACCATGTATGACTAGAAGCTTTACAGTCTTTGCATGTGTATAATATAATCTAATAAGTGTTTCTGTACAAAGTAAAGGAGCATTTCTATGGCATGGTTTACTGTAGTGATGAGTCATAGTTTACTATCTTACATCACAATGGTGGACTCAAGCAGACTAAACATGCCCAGTTTTTTGTTTTTTTTTGCATGATGCCTGCAGCACCACTTTGACAAGTTGTGTGAAGAGCTTCTCTGCCAGCCAACGTGACAAAAGATGTCCACTACGGTTACTTGAGAAGGGACATGCACGTCAGCTCTAAGCCACCAGGCATAGGCCGTTAACAAAGCAAAGTAATGTGTCCAGTATAGGAACGATACATCTCCAGGTGTGGCTTTGTCAAACCTGCCTCCATGTTCAGAGACATGATCTCCTTAAGCTGACGACTATGCATCTTTTGGAACAATTTTTGTTCCAACCAATGTCCTGTGAGCAACACTAGTCAAGCATCAGAATGAAAGACACATTTTACTATACACTGAGAATGCATGCAATAAACAGGACTGGGAACCCTGTCACTATCTGTTTAATGGCTATGTATGATGGTTAATTATAATAAAGCCTCCCCTCCAACCCCATACTCCCTGGAACACAAGAAGAAAGGGAAAGATAATTGAAAGGAACAGTACAGTAAAATAAACATTTGCAGACAGGCAGGTTTAAGCTTGTGGCTCTTTGCTGAGGCCCACATATGCTCTATCATGTCACAGTCCATATCATGTTAATAGTTACAATAGTGGGAATGGCACACAAAACAAAAGTATTATTATTATTCATATTATTATTATATAATAACTAAGCTATACTCCCACTACTGAATATGTATATAATCATGCAATTAGGCCTATAGCTCCATGGCCTTTTTCAAACATCTTTCCATGTTATAGCCATAGAACTATATATAGCACATATAGCACAAAGAGACAGAAAAACATATACTGTAGGTAGGCCTGCTATTAGGCAAGCAGGCAATGAAACTATGTTTGATATATAATATAGGCCTACTGGTAAATGTGGCTTGGTAGAGAGTCAGAGGAATGAGAGAGAGAGGCAGGTTGCCTGGCTTTCAATGCATGTGTCCATGCCTTGTCCATATTAGGCCTATTAGCTATAACAACTATAGGGGGCACTAACGCTCCCATGTGTAATGTGTTTTTGCAACATTAGCCTACTTATCACACGCATTTAGCCTATGACGTTCACAAATTCCTCTGAAAGTAACCAGAAATAACAATATATTTGATTGGGGGACGATTGAAATAGCCTAAGAAATTCTACTTCTCACAAATATAAAGTTGTCGATAAGCTACCACTCCGCTAAGTGGGTGGTCCAAGCGACTGTAGCGGAGTTGATGCGCTGTTGTTTGAGTTCACACAGACATGTATGTGACGTTTTAAAATGTCTAGGCCTACGGTTAAAGAATGGTAATGTCTTACCTGCATATGTGTGCGTAAAGGAATTAACGATAACTGTAGACCAAATATAACAGTTCCTTAAGAAATAATCATATTTTATAGCACAACTGATCCACCATTTAAGATGCGAAAACATATCTAATCGAAAGGAACAAAGATAAACTGGCTATAACAATAAAAACAAAAACAGCAAGGTATGTTTCCTATCACAGAACACAATAATATACAATCATTTAATATGTCTATGGCCTCACTGTGCCTAAGGGAGATTTCATTTGATTTATAATTATTTCGTGCAATATGGGCAAATTGTTGCAATACAGACTTTGATAAACAAGGTAAAGTGTATCTTGACAACATGATTTCTCATTGGAACGAGGCAAGGGGCCTCATTTGCATAACAATTGTGGGAACTGCATGGATATACTTTTCGGTGGGACTGAAAAAAGAACAAGCTTCTATTTTGCATAATAAATAATTAATGGTGTGATTGTTTGTTAAATTATAATGCTATTTGTAGTTTTGTGAAGCTCACAATTAAAATGTCATTGTTCATGCAAGTAACAACAAGATAAAACAACAAGCAATAATACTTTAATAAAAGTAGATAGATAGAGCAATATAATCTAGAATAGCTTGATAACACATTGATCATGAAGCAATAAACACTATTGTAATATGCATATATATGTGTGTATGTGTGTGTGTGTGTGTGTATATATACAT
>JAODOY010004552.1:0-10892 GCA_025399855.1 Forbesichthys papilliferus
CCCCCCCCCCCCCCCCCCCCCCCCCCCCCCCCCCCCCCCCCCCCCCCCCCCCCCCCCCCCCCCCCCCCCCCCACAGGTCCATAAACATTCAGTCAGCTAAGCGTCGAACATAATGCATTGCCAGAAGGCCCAAGGCAATTATTAAAATTCAGCTTCTTCCACCACATGCCGTTCAGATATAGAAGACTAAATTCCACACAATGCACACTGCGCTGTACAACACCAACAAATAGCTCCATGAATATTAAGAGGTTGAGACAAGGCAGGCCTAAGAAGACCAATTTTGCCTCGGGTCAGACTGCCAGCTTTCAGGCCAGCGTACCAGAGGAGGCTGATCACAACGTGACAGGCCTAATTAGAGCATTTTGGCTTGTGAGGACAGTCAACACTAGGTAGTCACATCACCTCCATCAGATACGACACAAGACCTTTGTGCTCATTTTAAAACAGACACACAGAAACGGGATTTGAAGAGACTATTGGTCTGCTTCATTTCCTATAAGTATATTAGCATCTCTCATTTTGACCACAGTGTTCCTGCAGTACGCAAAATGGTAAAGTACCATTGTTATTCCTGTGTTTTGTTCAATTAAAATAATTTGGCAAAGAGTCAACAAATGCATAACACCATAATACCTGAGGCACATGCTCAGTCAAAGCACACATGCAGCAGCTAAGTGTGGATTCTGTTAGGTAGACGTTCGTCATCACATAGACAAAACCTAAATGCATCCTGGCCTCTAATCTCAGCAGAAGCCATTAGAAGTTTGCACAGCACAGAATCCATTAAGTCAAATTAGAGGGCATGGCTGTAGCTGCCAGCTTGAATGCTACTGACCATAATGTCTCAAGGCCCTAGCTGAAGCCTGCCTATTGTACACTGTAGACAAAAGGAGGGTTTGAACAGGGTTCAGTACAATGTGGCCTTGCATTGGAATAAAACATGTTAATCTGCCCAAGGTAGAAATAAACCATTATAGCATTTGCATCTTCCACAGATTACTAAACAATTATGCAACATTTTTACTCAAATTAAAAGACCCTTAGCAAACAATACATTTCTAATAGCCTAAATAAAGTGATAAAGGATTCCTGACTAATCTTATGTTCAGTCCGTGCTGCAGCAAATCAGTATTTATTTTGCATTATTAGAAGCAGAAATAGACTTTTGGGCATAATATCACACTGGGCCAACAGTCATGTTGCTGACAGTTAAAAAAGCAATGCCTCTAAGCACAAACACCCCTAGTTCCCAGGACGACAAGATTAGGAAATACATTACGTTCACATCTGTAGCTCACCGCACCGCTGCGTGACAGACACATGCAGAGGAATGAAGACCTCTCTGTGGAGCGCACTCATTCCCTCCCTTGTAGCACCCTATCACCACACACAGCAAACAGCAACCCAGGTGTCCAATTTAAACACACACGCGTGCTCTCATATACTGTACTGTAGACGTCCCTACTTCCCGTCATTACAGACTACAAATCAAACTCCTTCTCAGCTGTGTTGAGGAGTTATGCCTCAGCACACAGAGACACACTGTGGGCCAGCACTCACAGCAGCAGAGAGCCAGGCCTGGCGTGCCGGCCAGTAAATAACCAGCATAAAGGTGTCACAGGAGACGCGCGGCAGACGTTAACCCATTTCACCTTAATAGCAGAGCATTGCTTACCAGATTCTAAATAATAACTCCCGGTCAGGGGTAACCCGTGGGCCTGGGTACCCCCCCGGTGTGAGGATTTATGGAGGTAGTCAATTGTCTCTCTGTTCCACTTCTTCCCTCCATATGTCCAATCCCCCATCTGAGGGTGAAGGGGACGGGGGAAGGTTCTGACCTGCTCGACTGAACACATCTGTCACCCATCCAGAGAGCTCGGCCTTGGGACGCTGCTACAAGGTGTTGCCCAGGTGCTGTAGGGTGACAAGGGGACTCCCCCGCGTGACACAACCCAGATGTTTTGTTCAGCTATAGGGTTTTACTCACTAATGCCCCCTTCTCCCCGGACGCACAGACCCCCGAAATTCTGCACTTTGAAACACAACTACAGTTTTGTGGTAACGACAGTAGCCACCAAAAGGAGTCTAGTCTTCTTCATCCCCGTTTAAAGGTGGAGTCAGCGGCGATGGATAACGATTATTGATATTTGAAATTAATCAAAACAAACTCTCTCCCACAGAAGCTCCGTCCCACACACTGGAACACATTGCTGGGACAGTGTTGTGCGGTGTGGTGCGGTCTGCACCACTTTGTGTTCCCATCTAAAGAGCCAGGGCTGTGTAGAAATGCCACTACTTTACAGTGCACCAAGACTAATGACTAGCAGACCATGAGGAGACAGTATTGGCTGAATTTTACAATAAGTTTATGAGATTGTGCTCACTTGTTCCCACCTTTAGGTAAGATGGCTCAACATTAGGTATATTTGTGTCAAAGTAATTAAAAAAATAAACCAAATGAGGAAATTAACAATCAATCCCCTTAGGTACTAAGGTGACATCAATAAAGGCAAAGCTGGCGTCGACAGTAATTACATAATCAAGAAAGTCCCCTTGTAACTCTATTAAATACCTCCATACTTCTTATGAAGACCTCAAATGGCCTGGCTAGTAATTTCCTGTTGGCGGTAAATTGAAAACCAAGGTAGATTAGTTATTTTAAATATAAATAAGATCTACTCTCATATAGCAGTAGGTAATTGATCATTGCTAATGCTTTGGGGTTACTGAAAACCCAAAGGGGACTTTAACAGAGGTTGAAATTTTGGGATCACTCTTTGAATTAAATAAATATGGAAAAGGGAAGAAAACACTATAGATCTTTCGCAGTGCAACCAGTTTTCTACATCGTAATGACACAAAGCAAAATAAATGCTTAAAAGACATTATAACTTAAAGGAGGAAATCAGCTCTACCTCAGAAATATTTGAATCGCTATCATATTTGTATGTGTGCATTGCTAAAACTATCATATTCCTAAACTGATTGATGGGAAATGCAATAAGTCTACAACATGCAGTCAACAATCTCCCTTTTTCATTTGTTCAATTGTATCATTCATTCAAACATTTTGCAGCGGATTTATACGACATAATTTGCTTCATATGCGGCTCTCCAGCTCACTGTTCCGCCGACTATGAACAACCAGAGAAATAAAACTAGCCAATAACAGCAGTATAAAGGCATATTTATACTAATTTGTTAAATTATTTGCATAGTATATAATAATGGATTTTTAATTTTTGAAAACATTAATCAAGTTTTGCTTAAGTAAAATATTACTGACAAACAGTTTTGTCGTTCAATTGAACGATTGTTTCATTCATTAGAACAGTTTGCAGCCGTTTTATACTATATATTTGCTTCATAAACTGTCCTCCAGTTTACTGGTCCGCTTAAATTCTAGGCCTATGTACATGCTAATCGCAGAGAATGGGTTACTGAAAATGCTAGTTTTTCTAACGTGTCAAAATGACCCATATTGACCTGCAATGGCGAACCAAGCTACGTGTGGTTAGCAAAATCTGACTCAAAATTACTTGTGTGATAATGACTATGTGCAAAGACAATGCTGCAAATAGTTTGCACAAGCCAATATGCTGGCACGCAAATATCACATGTGCACAGATTATGTTAAAAGAGCACTTTTTAAAGATTACTGCACCACATTACAGCTAATCTATGGTGCTGGTATAGTCAAGCAAAACTTAAAAAGCATCAGGTAGCATACAATAACGCATATAGAATCTTATTAAATATACAGAGATGGACAAGTGCAAGTTATATGTTTGTGTCGAGTAATGTTCTCACTTTTCATGCCTTTCTGAAGAACATAATGTATAAATGTATGTGTAGTCTGATTGATTCAAAAAATGTAATTATATTAGGTTTAACAGAGCCTACGCTGAGTGACAATGTATTTCTCTTGCCTCTGGAAACACTGGAATGCATGTCTGTATGTTTATTTAGTGTTATGGTAAACTGCCATTATAGTGTACAGTTATGAACTGTAACTATTGTAATTGTATTATATATGTCTCCTTGTTGTTTTTGTTTGCTGATATGGACCCATGGGTCTGCAATAGTGGAAAGTGGAATTGAATGGTAAAGTGATCATTTTACCGTTTCTGCATTTTAAAAGGTATTATCTCAAACATTATTCAAGATAAAGGCATACAATTTACCACATTTATTAATCTACCTGTGAATCCTTACATCCCTTTTCCATTGCACAACAGGCTCGGCACCATCAGCCCAGCGTGGTTGACCGTTGCATTTCCATTACAACCAACCGGGCCACACAGTCACTTAGGCAATGTTTTGGATGGGGGAGAAATAAGCAGGTATGAAGAACTGAGACACTTTAACAGGCCTTGGCAATCATGACCAAACAACCAAGGCTTGTGAGGTTTCCTACTCAGCAGCGGTCAGAAGAGGGATAAACCATAAAGCGGGCGATAGGGTGTTAGGTGCCCAAAGCTCATTGATGTGCGAGGGCAACAGACAGAATGGCTACTGTGGCACAAGTCAAATAAAATGTTAACGATGGTTACAGGCTGTAAAACACACAGCTTCAAATAGGGCTGCATGGCTCAAAGTGCCCATACGAACATATTAAGACCTCACACAGTCACACAGACAAGCCTTATTCAAAAATGTATTAAACATTTTTTTCTTCAAAATTCCCCACACAATATCCCATAATAAAGTGAAAAAAGTTAAACATTTTTGCAAATGTATTAAAAATTAAAAAAACTCACATGTGCATATATTCACTCAATACTTTGTTGAAGCACCATTGGCAGTAACTACAGCTTCAAGTATTTTTGAGAATGATGCTACAAGCTTGGCACACCTTCTTTTGGGCAGTTTCTCCCATTCTCAAGCTCCATCAGTTTGGTTGGGGAGCGTCTATGCGCAACAATTTTCAGATCTCTCCAGAGATGTTCAATCGGGTTTAAGTCTGGTCTCCGGCTGGGCCTCTGAGCCACCATCCTGTCCCCCCTAAATGTGATTTCTTTAGCTTTTTCATTTTAATAAATTTGCTTAGGGGTACATGTATCAGACAATCAGCAGAGTTGTCTATGTGATGTAGTTCTAATGAACGGAAGAGGCTGAGACTATTGCCCTACTCTATTGGAAATGTAAGGAACATTTTACCATAAAGGTGGCACTATTAGCCTATTACATAAATCTAACAAAAATACATAAGTCCCTGCCTGTCACAACAACACCCTTGCAACTTAAGTTTGGGTTTCAATGATCTCATCAAAGCACCACACTGCTATCTAGAAAATGAGCTTCATTATGCATTTGCTATGATGCCACAGGATTGCAATAGCCTTTGACACATTTCCTGAATAAATAAATTTAAAGATATTCAAATTAAACCATTACTAAATACTACTACTTAATTTAATGCTTCAACAATTCAAATATAAAATAAGAATAAGATACCACAAATCAAAGAAAAAGGGCATAATAACCATTTATAATTTTCCTTAGGAATTATTCACCTGGGCTAGTCCTCATCAGTGGTGGGCAGTAACTAGTTACTGTAATATTATTTACTAATCAGTAACTAGTAGTGTAACTAATTACTATGTCCAAAACGATAATAACATTACAATTACTTATCCAAGTAAATTAAGTAATTCTGCATTTCAAGAACGAGATGTCTGGTCCTATCAAATTTAGGGTAGGCTAATTAAACCAACCTGTCCAATCATCTGGTTTGAGAGACTGCAATTGTTCTCACTATGGCTGATTATTGTAACAATAATGAACCTTAGGGGTCAACAAAGAGGATTCAATTCAGGTCATTTTTCAGAATGGCGAAGCAGGGTAGGGATTGTCAAAGTAATGTAGTAATGTAATATATAACTAGTAACATTATTTTTTGAATGAGTAATAAGTAAATAGTAACTTATAACAAGTCCTGAATAACTTGTCCAACACTGGTCCATATACGCATGTTATAAACTATAAGACACGTTATAAACTATAAGTCAAATTGTAATCCTCAGGACAGCGTCGGTTAATAAAAACTACTGAATCGCTGATGCGCATAGGCTACAATATTTCTGTAAACCCAGTGTAAGCTATTCAATTAATAGCCTACATGGTTAATTGGCACAGCGCAATTAATATCCAAGTGCCGTGCTCAACTCTAACAGAGGTTTGTGTTGACCATAAAGAAAGACAGCTAGATTATTCATCTATGTGACCAACATTTTGTCACGCATGTTTCATTCCCAACTGTCTATTGGCTGATGAATACTTATTCTATTATTTTACCTAAATTGGACCGGTCTTAAACATCCAAATGTCCTTTTCAACGCGAACACACTAAACAAAACTGACCCAGGCGTTGCGGGTTAGACTGGTTGAAATAAAAAATAAAATAAAAAGCAAGCATACTATTTATTACTCACCACATGCCCTGTGCCGAGGTGTTCGCGGTAACATAAAATACATATTTTACATGCGCGCTCTGAAAATAATGTTGCCTTACCTTTATTTCGTATGGGAAAATAAGAGATTCTCAGGTATGATGAGGCAGTTCAGCTGTACATTTCGCAGGAAGAGTGAAATAAGCCACTCGTTGATGTAACATAGGCTACGACGACAGAACCTCAACAAAGTGCGGAGACTCGCCTGCGAGAATGAACATTTCAAACGACGGAAAAGAGCTGGTCAGTTCTGAGCTGTGCCGTGGCGGCGGAGCCTGATGTTGATAGAATCACACGACCGCTTAAGGTGTCTCGGTTCTTCCTGTAGCACCACACAAGTTTTATTCCAGTAGATTTGCCCTGCCCACACTTCACGTTCAACGTATTATTATAAAAACATTTTAAAAAATAAGATAAAAGAAAACGTGACTAAGATCAAAGACAACGCTTTCGATTTTTCATTTGTAGCCTGCAAAGTCTGGAAAAACATACAGCTTAATGAGCTGGAACTGGGGAGTTGCATGTGGAACGTACATAAATCCCATAGTAACGGATATACTTTTTATTAATTCATGAGACATGCTAGCACACGCTGTAGCCTACATAAAGGCAGGGCAGTACTGGCAGCATTACAAATTGCACACAAATCTTGACACGTAAAATAGTAGTGTCTTTAAAAACAATTAGTAAAAGTTACATACAAAAACATTCTTCAGTCACGGTAGTGAAACGTAACGCACTGAAATGTATTATGTATGTCTGTCATTTTCCTTGTTCCAAGTTAGCTGCCAAACTAATAGCTATTATTAGATTAAAAAATTGGTCAATCAATTAGGTGAAAATGTTCTCTTGATAGTTTGAAAAAAATATTCTGATGATTTCCTGTGGATATTCAAGCAATGTTGTTTCACATAAACTAAGAGCATGTCTTGAAAACCTAGATAAACAGATTTATATTTTCTTTAGGTAAAAATGTTAAGATCATTTATTTGCATCAGTGTGCATTAGAAAATATGCAAGCTACTTAGACAAAGCAGTAAGCTCAAAATCAGCATGTAGTAAAACCAAATAAATACAGATCTATGTACACAGTAAGACTATGATAAACGCTCCGGACTCATTCATCATAGGAGGCTTGGGGGGGGGGGGGGGGGGGTATGTACAAGTCCCTTAAAACGGGTGGGGGAAGGTCTGAGTGTTTTCCCTCTCTGGTGGGCTGAGCTTCTACCGCTGGTCTGTGGACTGCGGCAGGCTGCTGTCCTGCACATCACCTGCAGCGCTACGCCGGCAAATGTTGCTTTGGATGAACTCTCTGAGGCCTTCAAAGCCCTGAGCATAGAGGTACTCCAGATACCAGCCCCATGGTTTGGAAGGCTGAAAAGGAAACACCAACAAATACACATTTTATGTAGATACACGCACGCACGCTACTACTACTTCTATGTTCACGCATGAGATTACTGTAGGTGCCGTCCAGGGAATATATGAACAATTAGCCCATTTCTAACATAACTGTCCACAAAAGAGTGGCTTGCTGTAGGAGGGAGAGTGATTGGTGTGCACACTCGTAAATAGGTCCTATGGGTGTACACGATTTTGAAACATTAATGTAGCAGCTAACATCTATTTTCTCTGTAAACATATAGTGGAGTAACAGTGTCCTGAGCAGAGAATGACATCATACTCCTGTATGTTGAAATCAGAGTTTCGCTGTTCTTTGTTTTCATAGCCAGGCTGGCTGCATCTGCATGTTAGTGCATGGTCTGAGATGCTGGTGCTTAGTGTGACATCTAGTGGCAGAAAATGTCATATAGAGCCACTTGAAATGTTAACAATTCTGGTTTCAACCACATGAGGTTGCTTTTAAAAATAAAGTGTGAAATGTGAATAGTTATGTCTCCAAATGTTAAGCCTAGTAAAAGGGCACATTTAAAAACCAAATCCATTCATACCTTTATTGAATTGAGGTCCATGTCCGTTCTCTCTGGCCAGCACTGAAAGAGGAAGCATACATATTCAGTAAACCCACTGAGAGCACATTCCAGTAGAACATTTCTGGTTGTGGTTGAATGGAACCAACACAATATTATTAAATTATGAAAGACATTAATAATTAAAAATCAGTATTAAAAGATTAATACAATACATGGAATTACATTAATTCCACGTCTTCTGGTTAGGTCTCAAAATGTATTAAACCAAAGATATGAGCAAAAAGCTGTCCTTGTCAATTTGGTTGAGTTATTGCTTTATGGCTTCATCATAATACCTGAGTCATTCTTGGCTCTCCTAATAGTTGAAAAGTCACAGAAATAAAGCACAGACCTTGCGGTGAAAGTCCACAGCGTAGCACAAGAAAGCCGGGTGACGGAGGAAATCAAAGCTTGTCCAGGTCTGTGGCACCTTGGTCTGGGAGAGCAGTTGGTCTCCCAGCTCTATGGCGGATCCTGGCTGGAACATCTTGGAGTTCCACAGGGAGTTGACCATGACCACCAGGTAGTGGTTGAATTCACTGTATGTCTGTCTGCTGATGTGGAAAGGCTGCTGCTATGCAACCAGAGAAAAGAGGGGGAAAGGATAAAAGAAAATCATCGTAGTGTTGTGGGAGACATCCATAAATGTGATGTATGCTGCATGACCAATATGCATGTCATTTATGTGGTCCATTTCTCTTCATAATGTATGTATGTATGTATGTATGTATGTAACTATTATTCTGTGAAGCATCTGCTTATAGGTTCTGGCTGTATTGTGTAAAATGCAGCAGAAATGCTAATGTTTAGACTGACTGTTTACACGTTTAAACAACTATACACTTACCTGGAGAGCAAGAACAAAATATATCATATTCCAACTTTAATTTTTGCTAACATGGGCTTTAATCTTATTACGAGCAATATAAGAATTTGATTTACCGCAGATTGTTTTTCTTGACTCTTAGCAGAGATGAGATTAATCTTGTATCTGAAAAAAAAATACAATTAGAAGTGCGAATATTAAGTGAATTTTGTCCGTGAAAAGGCATATTCAGATGTTCATTAGCCTTCCACAAGGTTGAGTCTACCATGTCACCAAGTAAAGTAAAACATTCTACTCAAATGCCAGGCTCACATTTAGCCTTAGTAAGACAATTTCACTGGCCTGTAGGTCAGTCAATTAGGTGACATCACAGGATGCATGTAATTCCTGTCTGACATTCTACATGTGAAGTGAAGGGCACATCTTAAGTGCACTACATGCTTAGAATAATTACACGTGTTAGATCTAAAAGACAGAAGCTTGGTGGATTTTCTTTCCATTATCAAACATGCACACACGGCATTGTACACGAAGGGTTATACACACACATCATTATGTGTGCGCGTATGTGTAACCCTGCATTCACATGAATGACAAGGAGACACCTTTGACACTTGTCGAGCGCTGCTGGCTTGGTCACGCTGCATTCATTCCCACTGGAGGTCACCGCATGATGCCTCGCATTAAATATGAATGTAGCATTTGCATGAAATACACCTATAGTCTATTTTCACCCCACTAGTTGACTTGCAGTTGACTTACACTCGCCAACTCTCATTGGAAATTAATGGCAGATGGTCACTGTGTCTCTCTGGTTCATTGTCTGTGTGAATGTTGGGGCTGTTTACTGGCAAGAATCTAATCCGAAGATACGATTCATATCAGGGGCAACGATTCGATATATTGCGATGCTGTAAGCAAGGCGATATATTGCCATTTCTAATTTGTAAAAAAAACGTCATAGCAATGCTAATGTGTGGCGCCGCTGCTAAAAAATATACTTAATGGAAACTTGTTCAGGGACTGCAGATGGAAATTAGCAAGCTAAATCTTGTAACAAGCATATTTCCTTTCTTTTGAGTTTTAATGTATTTTGTACATGTTCCCTTTTACAAATTGAGTTCATAACATTGTTTTTTTAAGATATCGATACAGTGTCTTAGAGAATCTATACAGTATCGCGTGAATGTAATATTGCAATACTCGGGTGTATCGGTATTTTCTTACACCCCTAGTGAATGCAGGTGAGATAAGTGTGTCAGGCTGTGGACTGCTTACCTGCACATGATGCGGGCCAGCCTGTCCACACTGACTGGGTCAGTGGCATATAGAGCAGGGAAGAACACACCAACTGGTGGCATCACCACTAGGGGGAGCCCATACTTCAGAAATATGTCGCACACCTGAGGTAGCAGAGATTATCAGCACAGGTTAAGTGTTTTACTGGATTTGTTCTGCAGTTAAGTGTTTTAATGCAATTAGTGCTGTACCATACGATTATTTTTTGGGTCGATTATTTTTTCGATTAATTGATTACTTTTTCGATTAATCGGATAACTGTATTATTGATAATACAGAAATCCAGTCGATGCCATAGGGTGCTCCCTCAGAATCTGTGTCACCCACATTGGTAACACA
>JAODOY010004553.1:0-10891 GCA_025399855.1 Forbesichthys papilliferus
TATATAGAGAGAGAGAGAGAGAGAGAGAGGCAGATAGCAAGAGAGAGAGCAAGGGAGAGAGAGAGAGAGAGAGACAGAGAGGCAGATAGCAAGAGAGAGAGCAAGGGAGAGAGCGAGAGAGAGAGAGAGAGACAGAGAGGCAGATAGCAAGAGAGAGAGCGAGGGAGAGAGCGAGGGAGAGAGTGAGAGAGAGAGAGAGAGAGAGAGAGACAGAGGTAGATAGCGAGAGAGAGTGAGAGAATGAGAGCATTGTGGGGTTTTCCCACAGAAGGACTAGAAAGGCAAAAAGCATGTTGTCAGTCTCACAGTAGTAGTAGTAAGAAGGCAGTAGTTACCTATAAAGAGTCTATATGGTGACAGACTAGGACACAGCACAAGATTTAACATCACAGGAGAATCTAGTCACAAATGGCCAAGACACAAATGCCTGAGGAAGCTTGCCGCGAGGATCAGTATCATAATCAAGAGAACCGTTGCTGTGATCTCTGTCCAGCAGGTCAGTAAGAGATTGCTATTCTTCTCGAATGAACTTATTGTGACCAGCTATATGTTTTTGTATACAGTGTGGTTCAAGTACTCAAATGAAAAGCAAGCAAGAACAACAGAAAATGTATGCGTTTTCAATGCAATCATAGTTTGCATCTCTTTCTTACCCCCTAAAACAGGACAGTATGTCCACAGAGACTGTGACGGCACCAGGAAGACTGAATGCATGAAATGCCCTCATGACTCACACACAGCAACTCCAAATTACCTGAAAGAGTGTATAGCATGTAGGAGCTGCAATGGTAAAGCACACAAGCCCCTTCCTTCAATTCAGATAACATTTTGTATTGTTCTCCATGAACTCCATGATTGATTTCCCTTTGTTTTTATTTTCCACCAAGTATAGCCTTAGTGAAATGCTTGATTAAGAACACACCAGTTAACAGTGTTTCCTTATTCTTGTTTCCACCCAACCCTCTCATCCATTGGTTTGTGTTGGGTCTGTCAGGCCATGTAAAAGAACAGCAATGTACAGCTACTGAAGACACCCAGTGCATTTGTATGGCAGACTTCTACTGTGAAGACAGAGAATGCCGAAACTGCCAACCTTCTAAAAGATGCCCAGAGGGTGAAGGGGTCAAGGGTCCAGGTAGGCTACACGTTACACAGAGCTGCGAAAATCTAAATATTGTATGCTTCATGACCATAAAATACCCATTAGTATTCACGGATAGCCACAACTACTGTGCAGTGTAATTTCGTTGATAGATGTATTGTCTTATGTATTTTCTTATAAACGGTTCCAATTTGCAGTTACGGAAAAACCAAAATACAAAAATACAGTTTGTGTACCATGTGTAAATCAGACCTTCAGTAACGTAACGGATTCCACCTCATCTTGTCAACGGCACACCAGGTCAGTTTGTTTTACCGCTATTCATTTCAAATGAAAAAGATATGGACTGTGAATAATTACACACAGTACACACACATAGAGTCATAACTCTGTTTATTTGTTGTCTACTTTGAAGTAGGTCAAGATGCATTCAGAATTCCTGCTAAACATATACTCAGTAATAAAATAGTAAAGAAAATATAGGCCTGCTTGAAAATGTGGATGTTTCTTGAAATCCTTGGTACAGTTTTCTGTCACCTGACCATTTCATACAGATACATATCGAACTAGTTATATATCATGTCTTGATGTCTCTTTTTGTAGGTGTGAGGATTTAGGGAGAGTCGAGGAAACTCCAGGAACCTCAACTGCTGATGCTGTGTGTGGTTCCTTCAAATCTGGTTGGTTTAGAGCCGTTGTTTTCTCATATATGGTGACCTATTATGGTGACACATCACAGATATCTGGCTCTTTAGTATAATGACTGGTGGAATTATCTGTTGATTCGAGGGACAGTGATCACTGAACATGCAATTCTAATCCTAAAATCATTGTTTTGGTAATGAGGATTTGTGACCTATCCACTTAACAGAAAAATAAACACGGTAGCTTAAAAGGACAATAAGTTGTTGAGAGCAGGAGGAGCAAGAGGATTTCTATTTTACCACATTGAGGAAAATAATGTATGGAAATAATCAATTGAAAATGCAAATGTTCTCTCTCTCTGCAAAGGTCTCTCTCTCTATCCATCAGAGTGCTCTTGGATATTACCAGCAACTCTTTGGTCAGGACTGGCTCTGACGTCCTTCTTCATCCTGCTTGCCGTCATATTTTGGAAGAAAAGATGCAAATCACGTAGAGCAGGTAATGTATGACACCAGTGCACCAGTACTTTCCCCCTTGGGGGATGTCATTGTACAGTACGATGTGTTTTTCTTGTCTTTTTTCTACAGTATTTACACGCTCATGCATTCCTACGTACAGACACTAAAAACCAAATGTCAAACCATTTGCATTTGCAGTAAGAACAAAGAATGTAATTTCCTGTCTACGTATGTAGACATGTAAACCTTACCACCATTTCCTCTAGGGTCACCAAATGCATGAGATAATGTGAAACCCTTGTGTGCGGTACAATGTGTACACAGTGTGTGGTATATCATGGGCAAATAAGTTGCGATAAATTATCGACAATGGGGCGAGACAATGTGTAACTATCCGAGCCAAAAAGATCATGCCGAAGATTATGGATATTACGGCAACACAGCTAATTTCACAAATGACACCTTAATAATATAAACATTGTGTAATTAGCTGGTATCGTGTTTTATAAAAGCCAGCATACTATAAATGTAACTATCTCAATGGCAAATTGAGGCAAGCTATACAATTACTGATCTAGCTTGCTAAGCACTGAAGGATGTGAAAGCTAACCACATCCTTTGCTCACATTTAGCCCGACAGTTACTGCACAGACGTCACAGGCAGACAACACACAATCATAAATTCCTGTAAAATTGTGTCACGTACAATGAGACATGCAACACTAATGTGTTGAGTGTACATCAGTGATTTCCACTGAAATCCTCAGTTTAGAAATACAGAAAAGTTTAGTTGAACTACGTAATAATTTGTGTATATTAGAATCATGGAGTCAGTCTCTTGTCTGCTTTGGAACAGCAGCGTCTCAACAAAACAAATGACTACAGATGGGTGAAAACAGAAAATGCAAGGAAAACCCTGAATATATGAATGGAGGACAGTAATGCAGATGCTTCTTTCTATATGTCTAATAATGGTCTGTGACAGTCATATATAAAAATGCTGAGCAGGCCAAGTTGACCTTGGTGGATGTTTGAATGTTTGATCAAGATGGGCAAGAGGAGAAGATCTACGCGACTTAGCATCAGTACCAACACTGCTCAACTGATTAGCGTTTCAATAGGTATTAATGATATATGAAGTGACATCTGCGTTTACTGTAAAGTCAAACATGGTTGGAAAGTGCGGTTCACCAATTGTGCCTCGAGGGCTGTGATGCTTAACTGAAGTCTTTCAGGTGACTGAGAACATAAGTGCAATACTTGACATCCGTGAGCAAGAAAGGTCTGTCCTGTGTCAGTCGAGACACACAGAATTGGGATATTATGGTAAGGTTGCAGAGCATAAACCCCTCCTTACAAAGTCAAATGCACATTTAAGAGGTCAGTGGTGCAAACACCACAAACACTGGTCTTTGTCAGAAGACGGTGTGTTTGTGTGTGTCTCTGGGGGAGGGGCAAACCATAACGTATTTCAGTGAGGTGACAAACTGCTACAGTACCACTCAGAGGAGGATTTGGAAATAACAAATAAACAAATAAAAGGTATGCCGCTTTTGACCGTAGCTGTTTGTGTTTCCTTGTGTCATATAGACTTTTCAAAAGCTCTGTTCAGTCCAGTGGAGCCGGTGCCTGAAGCATATTCAACGATGCTTCCTTTACCGTCCACAGAAGTGAATGGGCACTTCATGGAAACCTGTGGAGATAGAGCCTGTGAAACATCACTCATGGACTCAGGTGAAACTCTCTATATTCTACAACTAATTAATACCAAAAAAAAGTTAAATATTAAAAAAAACAATGGCAGTAGGCAAATTCTTTATTTAGTTTATTGTACTTAGCTCTCTGCTATAGCAACATGTATTGTAATTTACTAGGTATGTTAGCGAAAAGTCTATTTCAGACAGAACTAGGTTAATATCACATGTTTGCACTCTAAATGCATTCATTCCATTTGGATGCTTATATGTTTTGGCTAATATCTAAATCAGTACAACACTAGTCAGATGAAGGTGGCTGGTAATGATTCATTCATGCTGATGTCATCAATATTACTCCTACAGTAGATGATAAAGATGTCTGCACTCTAGACAGTGTTAAGACGGGCCTGCCCTTCAATGACCAGCCTTCAGCTACAGTTCAGGTTTGGAGCTATACACGCTACTTCAACGGAGAATCAGGGAGCAACCCACCCAGCTTCACCAGGAACCATTCAGAGCCACAGGAGAATGAGTGGTGTGGGGCATAATGTCCTCTCCTTGGTAACATACGTTATTTCGACAAAGGATTTCGGAAACATTTTGCATTGCACCTTGTTTTGTAAACACAAAAAAAACCAAAAACACACACTTTTTCAGCTGCTGAACACAAGACTGGAAGAATTCCACTGGAGAGATTGGACAAACCTCCTTTGACTACTAATACAAGTAGCTCTGTTCTCTACTCCCACTAACTTTTCCTCCCCATTACAGAACTCATCCAGGACATTTTTCCTTGTGGAATAAGGAATTAATCGTCTGAACGGTCTGTACACTGGTGACGTTGGGGTGGTGGGTAGTGTTTATGCAGTCCAATTTGGCTCCTCTTATTATCTATGATCCCACCACTGACAGCACAGCACCATTCTGCTGTTATCACAGGAAATTGGTATAATAGGAAATGTCTTTCCAGTCCATTGTTTTTGCTCTTAAGCCCATTGCAACAGCATCAAAAAACATGGCATGTCTTTGTATTTATTTGATAAAGGGTGTATGTATATTCAAGTGTGTGTGTGTCAAAAAAATATTATATGATGCATTGATAATTGGAATCTTGGTTAAGTATTGAAAGGATCAAAGCATTCAGATGTAATCTTAAGGCCTAAAAACCTCTGACTTTGCAAGCTGTTCTGGTTGCTTTGTGTTTTTATTGAAAACTAGTGTTGGTTACAGAACCATGGGCTAGTCAGCATCCAGGTGGGCGGTTTGGCTGATTCCAATTCAATTAAGTGCCTGTGTTCAAGAACCCCCCACATCTGTCTTATTTGGATTGTTCCATTCATCTGCTGGCACCTTTGCAAATCAGTTGATTATGAAGATTGTTGCTCCAAATTAAGTGATGCTGGTAAAATCGACTGCTAGACACAGAATGCATGCAGTTTCAAGTATCAGTTATTTATTTAGCTAGTTAAATTTCAAATTTCCAACTTTCTATTAGTTTCTGAGCTGATATAAAGAAAATGTAAATCAGTGTGGTCTGAATGGACTAATCATCCAATCTGTCAGGTATTTAAAGTGTAACTGTACCCCAGCTCTGAGCCTGATTCCACCAATTGTAAACATTGAAAAATGCTGTGAGGTAAGGAGATTAAAGTATAGTTAACATTTTAGTTTGATGACTCACAAACTGACGAGTAGACTTACTGTTTAAAGTCCAGGGTGATTCTTACTGGATGTTGTGTAGAGCCAGTTTCAGACAGTAGAACACAGATTACCATAAATCCTGGATGTTAATGTTTGTCACTGAACTGAACAGAACCGAAATGCTCCACTTGTTGGTCATGTGTGAGCATTGGCAAAGGCAAACATAGGCTGCAATGATACCTTGCCCAAAGCAGAAAAGTCAAGAGTTTTGGCATGCACTTACTAATAGAATAGTACAGATATAGAACTGTATATATACACTGTAACTATATATATAGTGTATATGTATGCCCCCTGGTGGACAAAAATTGTAAACCAGGCGATTGGGCTATATCCTCCTAGTGGCATTGGTAGCGCATAACAATTACTTTTTCATCCTAGCATACTACAACACGTATTTTGTTCATTAGATAATAAAATGTAACACTGTTCTGCAATCCTATGTTATTTATTTAATTTGATATAATCTAAGGCTAGGCCATTTAAAAAAATAATATATACCTACCAAACTAACACCACCTTGTTCAGTATTCTGAGAACATGGTGTAACTGATCACTTTTCTAATGAAAACAGGTAAATGTATTCCAAATGCTCAATAAGGAAATATTCTTTGACAGTGGGGTTCTAAGGATTTTACAGTTTATAAACCAATTAAAAACTGTAAATAAAACGGTACATAAAATACTATAGGCAAAAGTTATATTTCTGTAAAATGCATGTACAATTATAACAAAAAACACAATCTTGATAATTATGCATTACTGAAAATAAACTCCAAATGCAAATGAGAAACAAGGCTAAGGAAATTAATTATTTGGCAAGCAACAACATGGTATTTAAATTATAACATAACATCGGGGAAGCCTGGTTGGATGCTCATTTCAATACTAGATTTTACGGGTTTTCTAATTAAAATAAAGATTTAACTAAGAACTAACAAGGCTAATAACTGGATATACTTGTGTGCCCTTTTACATGACTTCAATCAGCCTTTTTGAAGACTTGCTTGGCAACGACCCCTTGAACTCTCATCTCCTGCAGAGGGGAGGAGGAAAGATCGGGGTCACGCAGAGGACAGAGGAGAAAGAAAGAGGGAGGTGGAAATGGATTTCTAAACACTGATTTCGACATTTCCTGCTCTCACTGCTCCCTCTATTTACATCTTTTGTGACATGGGCCCACTCTTTGCCCTCAGCTCTTTCAAGAAGTCTTTGAAATCAAACAATAAAAAAGAAAGAGTTTTAGGTTTAAAAGAATCCTTTCAAAGCTCTATTTCTCAGACTAGAGCATGACTTACATAACAACAACAAAAACATAATGGCTTCATGGTTAACTGTTAGCACTTGTCAACATTTGATTTGTAGTCATTTGTAGCAAATAAATACAATCCTACACCGTACAAAATAAAAGTATATTATAATATAAAACAAAAACCTAACAGTATGTTGCTAATTAAAAGCTTGCTGAAAAAGATGTCTTGAGCTGTTTTTTAAAAACGGCCACAGAATCTAAGGCTCTCATGTCTAAAGGGAGAGAGTTCCATAGCCTTGGTGCCACTGCACCAAATGCACAATCACCTCTAGTATTAAAATGTGTTCTTGGAACCATTAAAAGCTGTTGGGAAGAGGAGCTCAGGGAAATAACAAATGTATCTAATTGCATAACTTGGAAAAATCCTATAATTCCTGATCCTCACTGTTCTCTCTTGGATTTGCCTTTTGCCGCAAATTATGGTAATAGTATTGTAAAGTGTAAAAACAAAGAATGCTTGAAATGTTAAGTCCGAATTATAAAGGATTGACTGGTGACCAACTTTGATAGAACAAACCGATCCCTTTTCTTTGTTGTTTAACCAATCTGTTCATTATAAATGCGTGTACAAAACAGGTGTCCCATGTAGAGTATATAATACATTAATTCCACCACTGCTTTATCATTGCCCCTGTTCAGCCTGTGTTATCTGCTAAGTTCAAACATCATTCCTACCAAGTGTAGCTTGTTGTCCTCCAGCCAGTGAGTCCAGCCTCTTCCCTCCTTCTCCCCTCGCTGTATGCAAACCAGCTTGTCTCCATCCCAGTCTACTGTTGTCTGCACGGCATAGCAGCAGTGTTATTGTGAATCCTATAGGGACCTCTACAGACGGACATGGTCATTCATTCCACAAGGAGGAAAGCCTTTTATTTAATGTTAACATGAACATGTGCACACGCACTGTTGTACATGGATCACCATACAAGCAACAGAGGTTTGTAAACTGTTTTAGGAGTAGAATTACTCTCAAGATATTGGAAATCAGCCTGTCTCCTGTACATACCTGCACACAGTGGGGGAAGGGGTGGGATGGGTGAGATACTGCAGGTCACAAAAACAACTGGCAAGACGTGTGTGTGTTTGCATTAGGTAGTATCACTCTTATTTGGTCTCACGTGATGCAAACAAGTAATGACAGTTGTGTGGCATACAATCTAGGGTTATAAACTGTAATTAGTTATAAACTAATAGACTGTATGGAGGTGAGCCTATAGGCTAGCTCCTATCATCCACCTCAACATTTCAGACAAATGTTTTTATCATTTACTATGTCTATTTGTAGACCATAAGGAAATATGAAATGGGTTAAAATATATGCATTTAAGAGATAAAGGAATGCCAACCTGACAAGTTCGTCCATCCACAGGCCCCAGGTCTTCCGTAAATTCCTGTCCGATGGTGAAATTCATGTCAAAGTTCCTAAAGGTGGTGAGAGTGCGGATCTTCATATCCCCCGTGACGGGGTCATGGCTGATCTGTTTGGAGGGTCTCAACAGGCACACTATTTTTCTTAAAGCAAAATTGATATCTGGCAGTGAGGAGAAACACAAGCGGGAGGTTTTAATAAACTTTGTCGACTTGCAGCCCTACTAGCATCAGAAGTAGGGCAGGCAATGTATGTGCTTGTGATCGTGCGTGTTTGTGTCGACTTTGTGTCCGCGGGTCGTCTAAAAGGGTAAGCAACTACTGACAATGAAATCAAATGTTACATGGTTACAAATTCGTGAAACTGATATGGGCTCTCAGTAGCCTACTAAAAAACGTGAAAGAAAACTGAAACGCTATATTGCATGTTATGAGCCTTTGTGCTGAGAAGGAGGGGTTACATCTGTGGGTCGCGAACTAAGAACTTCTAGAAATGTGTTACACAATTAAATAGGCTACAATCTTACCCAAAGCTGCAAGGTATTCGTCCATATTTTCTTGAGAATCCATGTTAAATGTCCCGGAGTAATTAGGTTTAGACATGTTTACTTTTGGTCAAAGAATACTAGCAGCAAAAATTACACGCGATTGAGATTTTTCTATGAAATTTCTTGCTTTAAGTTTCCAAAATCTTTCTTATTGATGACGTACCTCGTTGTTAAACCTTAATCTCATTTGTGTAATCTGTACAATCCTGTTTGAACGGTCGACTAGAAATGTGCGTCAATAACCGTACAACAAAATCGACAAACTTATGTTGCACAGTCCTGTAGGTTCCGCAGGGTGCGCGATGTAGCTCCCACACTATATTATAACGTGCATCCCAACGATCTCTCCCTCTCTCACACGAATGGTATCTCTACCTTCCCCTCCCCCCTACTCGTGATGACAAAAGTACTACAATAGATGTTTTTCACCCCATGTAGAGAGGGAGGTACACAGCAGAAATTAAAGTATATTCATGTTTTAAAGAGTTCGTTAGATACCTTGGAAAAGGATAATTCGAATATTTAAATGTATTCAAAATAATTAACAATAACCCCATAATTTGAAATCACAAAGAAACCAACCATGAGCTTTAATGTTCATTTTAAACAAGACAATACAAAGACAAACTTTATACAAACTATATCAATCCTGCTTTTATTTTTAAAAGCTGTGCCAATTATCATAGCCTACAGCATTTCAGACCTTTTTGCTTTTATCCATCATTATATTATTGCCATTGTCATTGCATGTATTCACTGAGCAATACAAAACAAATCCAAATCCAAATAATAATATAATAAAATACTAGTTGATAACTCATTTAAAACTATTTTTTCCTCACAGAGCCACTTTTCTTCTCCTCTGACTTCTGTTTCTTCACATCTTTCTTTGCTTTGGAGACATTCTCATAAAATTCGTTTTTGTTTCTGTAAAATGACAATGAAGATAATATATTATGTACTTAGTTTATCTATTACCTGACCCTTCATGGCTTATGCAGCAATCCAGCATACTTATATTCTACATAGAACAAATTACTTGATAAAATCCTTAGCATCCTGCCACCAGTCATCCTTTGATAGCTGGTGGATGACAAGTAAATGTACAGTACTCCTCTGTACATGCAGCAGTGAACTTGAATATGATATGATGACATGGCACTACAGTGCAGAGTACTGTGTGAACGATTGAAAGGACAGGTACTAAATTGGGTTCACCCTGGTCAAGCTACAGGGGTTCTCTATACACGTGGAACTGGCTTTATGTGTCACATATTTCACTCATTATTCCGGCACTAGAGGAACAGTGACAGAGGAAGCCATTGCACTTCTACTACTTCTAATACAAACACTGGCAAGAGAATAATAGTATGCAATTTGGCATGCTGCATCTAATAGCAGTTTCTGGGTCCAACTCAGTTTAACTGGAAAATCACAAAGTTGTGCAACTGAGATGGCTTTCCAAAAACTGCTGACTCATATATGGCAGTGACTGAGAGCTGAGAACTTTGAACTAAGTAGACCTTGAGCATGTTGTTTAGAGGGGTGAAAGGAATGTATCATGGAACGACCAATTTGCACACACACGGTATTCACTCACTTGGAGACTTTCTTGTTTGCCGGTTGTTTGAATTGTAGATTTCCATATTCTGTCTCAACTCCCTAAGGCAGGAAGAGAGAGAGACATATTTAGACAGATGGATATGATATAGAATGACTCAGAAGCACAGACTGCTTCTCTGACTCTTGTTGATAGATACACACACATATATATATACATACATACATATACACACATATATATACATACATATACACACATACATATATACACACACATACACACATACATATATACACACACATATATATACATACATATATACACATATACATACATACATATATACACATAAACATACATACACACATATACACACATATATACATACATACACACATATACACACATATATACATACATACACACATATACACATATACATACATACATATATACACATATACATACATACATATATACACATATACATACATACATA
>JAODOY010004555.1:0-10890 GCA_025399855.1 Forbesichthys papilliferus
AATGTGAAAATAGTATTACATACATAGTATTAATGCTAAATTTGGTTTGCCTACCATCACTTATTGCATCTTAACCACCTTGGAGGGGTGGATTCCTCCCTTCCTCCCTTCCCAATGTTTCTTTCCTTTTTTCACCCATGTGTTTTTTGGAAGTTTTTCCTTGCCCGGGGGGAGGAGCAGGTTAAGGGGGTGTTGTTGGTTTCCATGTGAAATGTAGGTTGTAAAGCCCTTTGAGACTGCAATGTGATTAAGGGCTATATAAATAAAAATTGACTTGACTTGACGATCGCTGCACAGCACATGAACTCTTTGAACCCTATTGTCACTTTCCTGGGTTGTGTTTTGAGATTGTCACTTCAAGATTTAGGTCACAAGTGGTCAATTGTGCATTTTACCCAATTCTTTCCCATATGCAACCTGTTCCAGCCTGCTGTAAACTCATAGATGAATCCACACTGCCAACATATAGTGGGGGTGGGAATCCATGACTCCATGCCTGCTATACTATCCTTAGTCTCGCAGAGCCAGCCTTTTCTTAAAGTCTGGGACAGCACTGGCTAACTGCGTCAAAACCTGCCTACTTCACAAGAGAGGTCTTTTGATTTACATGCACAACGACCAACTACTTAACTCAATGACACAGTCGGACGTTAAACGGGAATTTGTTGGGAAACTTAACGTCACGACTGGATGTTTGCAGGTCTTGTAATTCTGTTAATTAAGTACGCTACGGTTGTTTCTTAAAATAAATTGAAGAAACAAAATTAAAAAAGAAATCACTGTACGAGCGTTACACTGAAATGATAGATACAGACATGAGTGACAATGCTATCATCAACAAAAAATCGACAGAACCACTTTCCTGAAAATGTTGTCGATCTTAAAAGGATATCAGACGGTCAGCACATTGCGTATGTGACGTAATGCTAATGGACGGAAGAGGCTGAGACTATACTGTCCTTAATATTCTCTTTCATGCTCATTTGCCCGGACACATATAAACCTCCTCACCCCAGCATCCACATTAATACCTTTATGCAAACTGCCTTGTGATCCATTTACCCCGCTTTCCAGTATTTCCTGCCTGGCGTGCCTCCAGACTGCGCCCTTCTTTGGCCTAACCCCTCCCACCATGGACTCTGGGCCAGCTCAGCAACGCTCAAAGCTAAATCCCCGACAGCTCATTTGACTCCTGCTTGTCAACAGGGGGTGTGTTATTACCACAGTGCCCGAGTTGCCCTCTCCCCATCTGAATGCAGAGTGTGCAGTATCCACACCCACACCCCCACCTCGTCCCCTCCCCTCCCCTTCCCTCCCCTCTCCCACACTGAGAGGAAACATCTTGTAGTTGAGGCTAAGAGGATTTGAGACAAAGCGCAGCAATGTGGTGTTCCATAATGAATTTAGAGCAGGTGTGCTCTGTGCGTGTGTGTGTGTGTGTGTGTGTGTGTGTGTGTGTGCGTGCGTGCGTGCGTGCGTGCGTGTGTGTGTGAGGTAGAGACCTAAATAGAGACACACAAAGAGATAGATGTTGTTGCCTATTGTGTTGCGTGTGCGTACTGCATGCATGCATGCGTCGTGTTTTCATAGTCATTTTCCACGCACCATTGTCTGCGCCGGAGGACACAAATCATCTTCAGCGCAGATGTGAACAGTTTTTTGTTGTTGTTTGCTTTCAAATGTGTGTCCATGTAAAGATGTAATGTGTGAGCAAAGAAGGGAACATGGGAGATTTAACAAGCAGCTCTGTTCGTTGTCCTATGGAGTGCAGAGACAGCCAGATACATTATTACACTGCATGACTAAAACATAGCATGTAGCTGAAACAATAGTCAAAATAACTCAAATGAGAGAGAAACCGACGTTGACGCTCTGAAAGCTGCCAGTAAAGTTCACAATCAGATAAAAAAGACTAATTAGAATAGCAGTTTTAAAATGATTCTGTTGTAGGGAGAAAAAAACAAAGAAAAAATGGAAAAACAAACAGGAAAGTTGGCACATGATAGAAAGTAATTCATGGATAGTTGTGATGTGTTGGTTGAAGGTTATTGTATTCTGTTATGGATTATGCACACAGTCTGGAAAACACACAGACGAAGAAACACAGATGCAACGAAATTACATTGTCCATTCTCTCATTATCTCGAGGAGGTGCATACATCAAAATATACAAAACTCACACGGCGGAGGCCCTGGAGAATGAAGGAAACGGTGAAAAACCACACCACAATCGAACTGTAATAGCTTACCTTGGCAGAAAGCAATTCACACCTAGAAGGAGCTGAGAGTGACAGCATAATGAACGCTGCTTCTCCTTGCTGATAGTACAGTACCACACTTGGCAACCGCCAATTAAGAAGGCCTTTGCAATCAGCTTCATTATGTCGCGGTGACACAAGAAATTCCATTTAATTAATATTCACTTATAAAGGAAACCGGAAAGGTCGAGTCATTTTTGGATGGTACATTAGCTTGTTGAAAGGAAGCCTAAATTAATGTTACTGCAAACTATCCCTTGGCGATGGCAGCTTGCATTCCAAGCTTTGTTCTTTTGTACATCCCTCCAATTACCCGTCTATCTCTGTCTTTCCCAGGTTGGAACAAGCGGGTGGACTATGAACCAGGCACAGGCAGCAAGCAGCTGTTCCCCAAGATGCACCTGGAGACGTGTGGCGGGCCACTGTCTTCCATGAGGACCACAGTAGAGCTGCAAACAAGCCACATTGGAAAGGGGTGTGACCGTGAGACCTACTCCGAGATGTCTCTGCAAAAACTCTGTGGTATTGGACAGCTTGTTTTCAGATAGTCACACATTATGACCCCTTCATTCCAAAGCATTTATCCAGCCTCTTTTAGTAATGCCATTACTGCTCTTGTGCGGCCAAGCTGAGAAGGGCCTTAGATTGATTGGGCATTTCTGTCTGTACATATAAAAAAGAGTTGGGCCTGTGGCCTTTATGGGGGTGAAAAGTAAAAGCACATAGAGGAGGGCTGATCAAAGAGCATGTCTGAGTCGAGATGAGTCAAGCAGCAGAGCACAGCGAATTAGCACTACTAGTAAGTACTGCTCTGAAAAGCATCTGTAGGGTGTAGGCTGTAAGCGCGACGGTCGGACGGTGCCTGGGGCATCTTTTACTAGCTTTCTAAAACTAACATCTAAAAGCCCCCCTTGGTCTGCATTGCTTTCTTATCTCGACTTGTGTCCCCAACTAAATCTCTATAGTAAATTAAGCCATCAGAACGGTAGATGCTAATGATGTGACCGAGAGCGGGGCATTAGGCAGCCAAGATGAAGCTATAGCCTCTCCCTGTTGGTGAGCCACTGAGAGACCACATCGGTGCCCAAAGCTCTGGCAGAACAGCCAAGCGCAGCCTCTCTACTCACCCACCATGCATTGATAGCACTGCCAGCAGGGGGGCCATAGGGACATCTTCCATGACTAACAGTCCTCACAGCCTCCGACTCAGCTCATCTAAATGCATATGAAGTCCCCTCGTTGCTTCCCCAGTTCCCTGTCCTCGCATGGCTTACCACTAAAGAGTCCCTCATAATCGTTATGTGATAGCAAATAGAATAAATTGTAATTGCATTTTTAAAGCACAATCAATTTGAGATAACGTACGAAGACATAGGGCTAAACAGTGGTAGCTGGGGAAGTCAGTGTTTATTTATGTACTGAGGGAAGCTAATTACTGAAAGCATCAGCACCGGTAGAGAAAACACAGCTTTAAAGACTAGGTGCAACCTCCATTAATGTGCTAATGCTGTGTTATTAGCAGAAATAAACAGTTTCGTGTTTCAATTGTTGGCATGGACAAGAGAGACATGGAGCAATTTGACGTGGCCCATCGTATTGCTGGCAAAAGCCTGACTCGAGTATCACTTTGGTTCATTGCCAGCCATGTTCTCTTATATGTGTTTGATAAATGTGTTTTAAATATGTGAAAGGCACTATTTACTTTTGTTGAGTGGGTGAAGACATTGGGTGGGCACATCAAGTACACTGTGGGACATGACAAATACACCGTATGTGGGTTATAAAAAATAACTGAAGGAAATAAAGAAGGTTAAAAAATAGCTTGCGTTGTAACTAAGGTATTTTACTGTTAATTAGATTGATAAGTCAGGAGGTCCAGAGTTGTAAACAAACACTGATTGGCTGTGAATCCATCCAACTGTAGTTCCGCAATGCATTTCTGAGCCAAAAAACAGCAGGTCCCGGTGTTCTATATTCTCGTTATGTTGCCATGGTTTACTGGCCATCTCCGTAGATGTAGACGTTAGAGCTACACTTTGTCTTAGCAAATGATGGCTTACATTTATTCCTGCTTGAAAGTCAATCTAATTTGCTCCGAATCAATACCCATATCCTCTATTCATCGCTCTGCACATTGATTGCATATTAAGCTTTGCCATCTGCCTTACTCATTAGTAATTATTGCCAAGGTTAGGTCAATATAAAGTGTAGATCTGCCTTTAGTGTTAATGATGATTCTTTTGTCATGTCTGCCACCCCAGGGGCCTCCTCCGGCAGCACGGACCTTCTTCCTGCACCCAGCATTTCCACCAACTGGACAGCTTCTCTTTTAACAGACAGTGGGCGGGACAGTGACTTGATATTTCAGTTTGATGGTCGCCAGGCAGCCAAAATCCCAGATCGGGTGGTGCCCCAGAACCTGACGGATCAGTTCACCATTGCAACCTGGATGAAGCATGGACCCAGTCCAGGGCTCAGAGCTGAGAAAGAGACCTTGCTCTGTAATTCTGACAAAACGGGTGAGTGCTACAGCTCAAGAATGTCAAGAAGTCCAATAGAAATCTAAGGGGATTTTCCTTCACGTATAATCAATGTATCTTGCCCTAAATAAGATTGTCAATGAAAGAACATCATTAGGAAATAACATAGTAAAATCATGGCGTTTTAGCTAGCTAGGACGGAATGTGTACAACATAGTGTGATTATGTGATTAAGAAAAGAAACGCAATAAAACTTCCTTCAGTAGTGTATTTATAGTGGTATACACATATATCTTACCTTAGCAGAATTAGCATTCTGATTACCATTACCTTTGAGAGACAATACTTCAGAAAACGATGATTGTGATGTGAAGCACATGCCCCATTATTGTGTGAGTGGTACAGAGGCACGTCAATTCACCACTCTGCCTGCAGTGGAAGAAAAACACTGTTCCATTAGGGAATTGTGGTGAAGATTGTTTAAGGCTACAGCATGTGAAATATGTGGAGCTAATGTGAGGGAATGCTACCCAAACAAATCATTTAAGGCCACAGACGACGATGCTTGGTGAAGCTCACTGGAGACGAGATGCCACATAGTGTCAGTACTCATGGTCTGCTGTCTTTTCTCCCCTCCCCCCCTACAGAGATGAACCGGCACCACTACTCCCTGTACGTCCATAACTGTCGCCTGGTGTTCCTCCTGAGGAGAGACTTCACCCAGGAAGACACATTCAGACCTGCTGAGTTCCACTGGAAACTGGAGCAGGTGAGCTGCGTTGTGCTGCATGTGCACAAGGGAAACCCAAGGAGACACCGGGGAGAGTCAGCTGGCAGAACTGGGCAACGTGCATGACACCTTTTACATGTACATTCATCATTTATTCCCTACACAGTATGTGTATTTGATATTAATCCCAAATGGGGGAAGTGTACCCCCCCCCTTTCCCGGTTGGGGTCCTCCTACAGGTGCTATTGTTGTGTCGAGCGTATCTATAAGTTCCCCGGTTTATGTATTACTGTATATCCACTACAGTATGTTAAAGGTAAAGTCAGCTATTGCAAGCTAAATGGAAGATAATACAATTTTTGTCAACAAATATCTCAATCTCAATCTCAATTCAAATTGCACACCAAGCACTTCCAGGAACTGTTTTGCCTCTACATGAAAATGTCGAACATCCGCACAGCTCTCTCGTTCCATGGCTCTGGCCTAGCCTATACTGCTGGCTAGACTTCTTATTGTACTGTACATGTCTGCTCGTGAGAGAAACAGGCCATGTGCCTGTATAGGCATGTGAGCTGTCATAAATACAGTGTTTGTGTAGTGTGTAGGTTTGCCTAACCTTGAGCTTCTTGCACTGCAGATGGCTATGTTTTTGTGTGCGTGACCTTATGTGTGTTGTTGAGTGAACTGCTGTCTGTCTTAAAGTCAAGCGGGTCACCCCAAATGTCAGACATCACACTCAACCAAGCAGACCATCTGATTGGCTGACAGAGACACACAGCTGAGCCCGGGTTGTTGAAATCACTGAAATCACTCAATTTGATCAGACTGGACTGGAATTGATTGAACATATACTGTACCTCCATCTCCTGACTAAATACGCCCCTTTATGTGTCATTGGAGGAATTCTGGGAAACTTTCTGCTTGTGATGTCAGGACAGCTTGTCTACTTTTGTTTCTCTCCACTACTGCTCATCATCTCCTGTGTGTTTGAACTATGGCATTACATCTTTTTTTGTAATTTTGCATAACTTTTAGATGTTTAAAAAAAAGGATTAACCGTCTTTTTGTTATTTCATACAGTAGAGTTAGCCAAAACAGTTAAATACATACAGTAGAGTTAGCCAAAACAGTTAAATATATACAGGAGAGTTAGCTAAAACAGTTAAATACATACAGTAGAGTTAGCCAAAACAGTTAAATACAGTAGAGTTAGCCAAAACAGTTAAATATGTTGGTTTCTCTCTCATCGTCTTTTCTAGGTAATAACTCTTTTAAGAACTTAACATGTGGAGGAAGTTTTAATTTAGTCCCGTATCATCACCTCTCTTTCTCCATCTCCTGGGGTATTTAACACAAAATGAACTTCTGAGAACCTTCCAGATAGAAAACTCTTCTGCAAAAGAGTTCCCCCCTCTGCTTTGATTTATCGCACAAGTCCAATTAATTTCCAGCACAATTCAATCAGACTTTTTCAGCTACTACATTGTGACTACAATGGGGACAACGGCTCATAGATGTTAGTTTTACCTGCTGAAAACAAGTATGCTATCTGCTAATGACAGACGCTAGCTAGTGAGATGCCTCTCTCAGCACTATTGTGTCTGGTGTAGTAATGGCCCGGTGAGCATTGTGAAGATAGACCAGGTTGAGGTACAGTGAAGCATCAATGGAACCTTTTTTTTGTACTGGGAGGTCTCCTATGCAGACCCGTTCATTAAATGCATTTGTGCGCCTCTTTAGAAATGTCTCAAAGAGGGTCAATACGGAGTCCATTTTGTGCACTGAATGAGCAAGTATGTATGTTGTGAATGTGAAAATTGGACAATACAAAAGAAAGTTGGCAGATAGATGCAGGATAGATGCAAGGAGTTTAAATTGACAGGGTGTTGAAACAAGTTACTCATACTGTACACAGTTAACTGTCCAAATACACTGGCACAATATGATTTAATATTTGTAGATAACATTGTAGATATTTTAGAGATATCTTAGACACAAGCTGTCAGTGGAATTTGTAAAGAGCTCTATTGTCACACCTGAGATGAGTGGTCTGGAAATTACCAATGTGGAGATTGATCACATCATAATGTGGCATAGAGTATAAGGACTTTTTTTGAGCATGAAATGAACCACTGCAGCCTGGCATAATTGAGATGCAAATACATTTTACCTGGGAGCGATACAGCTAAAATAATATACAGCCAAAAACAAAAATATTAAATATGGCCAATTTAACCCAATAAAGGGTTAAATCAAAGCATTCATGTGGATACTAAAGAGGGCATTCACTAGTAGGACACACAGAGCAGGAGTGTAGAACAATATCATTGGTGGTGGGGTGGTTAATACTAGAAATGCTTTGAGAGATTTAATATGCACATGAAATAATTTGTGTTTAATGTACCGTACACTACTGTTAGTATGCCACACTCTCACTGACGGTCTTTGCCTATAGGTGCTCTACTATAGTGACAACAATCCTCCCCACACCCCACACATGCACATACAGAGTTCCCCAACACTGCATCATCTCTAGAGCAATGAGCATCTGGTGTTTTCAATTTGCGCTCTAACTGCAGGTGAATTCAGTCCAAACAAAACTGCCTGTTAGCACACTATAATATGATTAGGGACTGCAGATACCTCACGAGACTTAAAACTTAAGGAAAAATAATTTGACAAACTACAAAATGTGTTGTGTGTGCAATGTGAGGTCCCCCAAAATGTGTTGTGTGGCCAATGTGAGGTCCCCAAAATGTGTTGTGTGTCCAATGTGAAGTCCCCAAAATGTGTTGTGTTGGGCAAGGGTAGCAATATGGTGTACATGCTCATTCTTCCAGATGGCGGCTTCAGCACCAAGTATTACCAATTGGATTTAATAACACCCACCAACAGTATCAAGCATGGAAATGAAGGGGGTGCAAATGGTGGCGCTCTCTTTTGGCTTCTTTCTCTTTCTAGTCAAATGAATCAAAAGAATAACACATGGCGAGTGATTCATTTAGAGTGGGCTGTTGGACTGACTTCATCCATTTATGAGCTCTCCAACTGACACCAGAATGGAAGCTTTTCTTGTTAAAAGCACAAAACCTCTACTCTTGTTTATTTATTTATTTATTTATTTATTTATTTATTTATTTTTACGTCTAAGAGGTGAGATAAAAGGCTTTTGGACCTGGTTAGAAGATCACTGTTCCATTGTATAGAGAGCAAGAATCCTTGGTACTGATAAAACGGTCTAAACGATCTGTACCTCTCTCTATCATCTCTCTCTCTCTCTCTCTCTCTCTCTCTCTCTCTCTCTCTCTCTCTCTCTCTCACACACACACACACACACTTTCCCATCTCATGGGAGAGTTTGTGTTGAATGATAGATGACTCCTACTAAAGAGCCTGCTAAATTTAGAGCTTCACTGTGCCAGCTAGTGCTAAAAAGCATGGTGTACACACACACACACACACACACACATGCAAGGGTGTTCCTAGATATCTGTTTGAAGAGCACTTATAGTCTCAAAGAGAATGGTTTAATATTTTACCTGGAATATTTTCTTCTATCCTGAGACCAAACACGCGTACACACACACACACACACACGCACACACACACACACACAAAAAAACATGCATATGCACACAGACACACAATAACGACATATAATTTAAATTGTAAACCTCTCGTCATTCACTTGAGCTTGTGCACATGTGCCACATATGTACACGTACGTGCACGCACGCACAGACAGACGCACAAACACACACACACACACACGCACAAACACAAAGTGGATCAGCCAGTACTGTAGCCATCGCTGGATTTTGCTATTGATTAGCACTCATGCAGATTACCTTGTTTGTATTCAGCCTGAGCATATTATTGACAGCAGAAATCAATAGCTGCAAACAGACAGAATGATGGACACTGGAAGAGGAGGGAAAGGGAGAGAGCAGTCAAGGAACGATAGGATGGGGAGCAGAGAGTGAGGAAAATATAAAGATAGAATGACGTGTGGGGAGAGAAAAACAAGAGCCTGACTGGGAGAGTTTCTCGCCGTTGGAGACATGCGTCAAACTAGGAGAGACAGACTGACAGCTCCTCCACCCAATCAAACACACTGGACTCTTACTTTGGAATGCAGATGTCGCGCGAACACTATGGCAGAGCAATGCAGACAGACGTGCACACACCCACAACCACACAAGAACAACTCACAGGGTGATGGACAGATGGAAGATCGATACAGTCACGCAGGGAGACAAACTGAGATGCCAAACAAGCCTGTAGCTATGAAATCAAAGCAGGAAGACAAAACAGACTTGCGTAAGAACAGGCCCTGTGAGGAATTCTACCTTGTGCAGGTATGCCTACTTAAGATAGAACAAATCACTGACTTGTTTCATATCTTGTTGATATGGTGGCTGTAGGGGAATACTGACTGTAACATTTCTAGATACATAAATAACTATAATTCTGCAAATAATGTGAACACCTTTTTTTATTTTGTTCTACTTTTGTTATATTTTTGTTATAAAAGATACCAGTTTTGTTATTATATATATATATTATATAAAGTAAGTATGGTGATGTACATTCATTTGTAAGTGCATATGACACACATTGTATAGCACACCCATCACAAGACACGTAATGCCAGACAATATGCAGGGTACACATTTGTCCAGATCTGGACAAAACATATAAACAAAATCGATCAGCTCTGCAGATTACTTTATTTTTCTGCTGCACAAAAAAACATTGTTAAAGTGAATTGTTAAATTAGATTATGATAACGGTTTTGCATGGAAAATGCAAGTTAACAGTTATCTTTTTTAGGTTTTTTAAACATTTTGGTTAAAAAAGTAATGTGACCCACAATGTTATCTGTCATTTTGAATGTGGCCGCCCAGTGACTAATATTTCCCACCCCTGCATTTGACTGTAACAACATGGGACTCAAATACACAAATACACACTAAGCTGTGTTTAATCAAAAAATCTGGCAGGCAGATATCTGGTATGGACAGGCAATGGTCAGGCCATGTACAGCAACCACCGTAATCTGATAAGCTCAATTCCCTGCTGTGATTGGTAAGACTCAAGAAGCGAGCTTGGCAAGGAGTTGTAGTAGCGAATGTTCATAATTGCAACAGGATGGCACTGGACACACATTACCATAATAAGCACAGTAAACATTGCAATACACTATTCAGAAGGCAATGTGATATTATCTAAAATTTACCTTGTCAGTTTGGGGCATGGTTTTGCAACAGCGGGCATTATCCCAGCCTTCTTTATGATAGCATTCATCTAGTCAGACTTTTTAAAAATAATTTTCTGAGCATATTCTGCTTATATTTACAGATATAGAATTTTCATTGAGTTTTCAATCATATCTATTTGGTTCACATCCTCTTTATATATA
>JAODOY010004556.1:0-10889 GCA_025399855.1 Forbesichthys papilliferus
AAATATTAGAACTATATAGTATTTATTACTGACTGTCATATTGTAATGGTTATGAACTACAACTTTTTAAACTTAAAGATCTATCTTAATTATTAACCATGTAATAATTATATTTATGTAATATAATAATTTTAGATTTGACTGCTTACTTTCTAGTGAATAAACAGAACATTTATAATATGGGTTTTCCCACCCGGGCTACACACACATATACACACACAGAGACAAGTCTACACCAGGGGTCGGCAACCTTAGACACGCGTGCCATCATGGGCACGCGTAAGCTTAACCAATGGCACACTGGGAATATCTTTTTTGAAACTTTATCTTCTCATAATAAAAAAAAAATGTAAGTAGGCTACACGCTCATCCGGTTAATATAGTACGATGTTTTATAATCCGCATGGGAAATTTGCCTACGTTACGTTATGACTTCCACAGATATTGCCGTAGCGCAACCTAGTTTGATTGATCCATCCGCATACGGCAAACACAAGCCTCTGATTGGCTACCGTACCAAACGTAGTGCCGAGTACTCCGCTGGAGCCGGACTCCGGAGCGGGATCAGTAGCATGTCTGCAATGGCAGGTTCGCTAGTGAAGAAAGTTAAAATAGTAAATGTTCGGGCATTTCAACCCTCCTGGACACAATAATGGGGGTTTGTGTTACAGAAGGTCCGTGCTGTGTGTACTTTATGTCTTGAACATGTTGTTTGCCGAATATCGAGTGTTTTGAGACCAATCGTGAGAAAGCATTCAAGGATGGGGCAGAGAAGTAACCTGACATGCCAGATGGATTGTTGTTCACAACAATCTCACGGCGAAATTGAAGCTATTGATGCTATTGCAAAAAATGTTGCATCAGAAAATACATTGCCATCATTTAGCTAAAATGGGTACTGTAATCTGTATAACACAGGATTAAAAATATATATCCATCCATCCATTCATCTTCTCCCGCTTATCTGGAGTCGGGTCACGGGGGCAGCAGCTCCAGCAAGCTCTTACTCTTACAAGCTCTTACTGGGGGACCCCGAGACGTTCCCAGGCCAGTGTGGAGATATAATCTATCCACCTGGTCCTGGGTCCGAGGTCCGAGGCCTCCCATCTGGACATGGCCTGGAACACCTCCCAAGGGGGGCAATGGAGGGGGCATCCTTACTAGATGCCCGTACTACCTCAACTGGCTTTCGACGCAAAGGAGCAGCGGCTCTACTCCAAGTTCCTCATGGATAGCTGAGCTTCTCGCCCGCCAACCTTCTGAGAAAACCCATTTCGGCCGCTTGTACCAGGCCTGTTCTATCAGTCATGACCCACCCTTCATGACCATAGGTGAGGGTAGGAACAAAATTTACTAGGTAAATCTTAAGCTTTGCCTTCCGGCTCAGCTCTCTTTTCGTTTTGTACATATTTACATTTATTTCTGATGAACAAGATTATTTCAAATCAGATATTTCATAAGCATGACATTCTTGAATTATTGTCATTGTTTTGCTTGTTATCTTAATTCCCCCCATAAGTGAAATGTATAACTAAATATACTGTAACCCAAATTAGTATAATTTTGGAATATTTCATTTCTATTCAGATGTTGATGTTTTTCATGGATGGCATTTTATACAGTTATATAATTATAATATCCTGAGTATGGGAGAAAACATTTATTTATTCATGAAATGTTGCTATTCATGGTGTCTATAGCTGGAATAAATCATTCCTTTCCTCATTACAGATTCCTTATTCGATTTTGATGTGATGACATAATTAAACTTAGGCCTTATATTATATGGCACACCGATTAACTAGAAATTTGGAAAAGGGCACTTCATATCAAAAAGGTTGCCGACCCCTGGTCTACACATTTACATCCACTTACATTTATGTAATAATAAAAAAATAAAAAAATAAACATAACATGACTTACATGTTTTTTGATGGTATGTTTACGTTTTTTTTCATGAACTATGCAAGTAATAGCTGTCATGTTCGTAATAAGGACCCACACGCAAACAAGCAGTTGCAGACAAACAAGGCTTTTTTCCAGGCCTCAATCTAAATTTGAAATTCAGAAGGCAGTCCAAAGTCTCCACCAGGTATTTCACAGATGAACAGAATAGCAAAATCGGCAGGCATAAACTAGGAGCAGGGAATACCATCAGCTGTTGATCAGTGATTGGGAACAGGTGGGGCTGATTGCAGGTAGCAGGGACATTTAAATATATACCGAATCAGACACACACATATAGTAGTTTCTCACAATAATATAGTACACAGTTACAATCTAGTAATCAGTAATCTCACAAAAAGTCCAATAGAAACCCGCTTGTATCACGTACTGTTTTTATACAGTATTGTCCTCTACTGCCCTCTAGAGTCAATATAGGCGAGGTACAGCAGCTATGAAATCCAAATAAATTCACGAGTGACAAACTGATCAATAATCGCATCTCATATATCTACATCTATTTTGATGAAAGAAATCTACACGTAGACCGACATTTTAAGCATGAGATTGAGGTGGCGGGGGAGGGGGTCTGGGGTCCCTGGTGGTTTTTTTTGGGGATGGTGGGAATGGGACTCCCGATGTTTGTTTGTGATTGGAGGGTTGGGATGATGAGTGTAACATGAGTGGTGGTATTACATTATTTTTTATATATTGTATTGTTTTTAATGACGTAATGTGAAGCACTTTGTGTTACACGAAATTGTATGAAAAGTGCTATATAAATAAAGATTGATTGAATTATTGATTGATTTATGTCACACAAGCAAAAAATAAATTAGTCTAAAAATTATTTTCTAGTAAATTTGCATATGCTATTTTCATTGACTAATACGATGATTACGTATACTCTCAATAATTCGAAACCTCTTCACAATTTGCATTTAAGATATTCTGTACATTTAATTCTGTAAAAAATTAACATGAGTATCATAAATAGTATCATAAATATACCTAGGCTAGCACTGCTTTATTTATTAATGTGCTGTGCACACTACCGTGAAGACAGAAACGTACACTGACATATCCAGCTCTTATAGTCATACCGTGTGATACATGTTCTCATGAACTCACATCAGCACAACGAAAAAAGCATCTGCTAAATTGCAGAATGTAATTGTAAAGAGCTCAAATATTTAACTAATCTCTTACCATTAGGTGTTGCTACAGCATGACAAGGTGAAAGTTTGAATGAAATGTATTTTAATTATTTAATTAAAATTAAGTCCTAAATGTCTCAAATCTTAACATTTATAGCATTTAGCAGATGCTATTTATACGCAAAATTGATCAATGGATAAACAGCAGTCATCAAAAGCAAACATTGTGTTAGAACGATGTCATCAGGGATAACACATTTTTACAACAAACATTAGCATATCAACCAATATACCAGTAAAGTCGTTAATACAGTACATATACTTAAATACGTATAGTATTACAGTACATACACACATACAGTTAAGCTACATGGATGTAAGGGATGAAGATATTTCATTACAAATCAGCTGTTTCCAGACTCAATAGTCAGTTACAACATTAACAATATCTACTCAACACTGTATTTCTTATCACTTTAATGTAATTTAAATGGACAAAGAAAATAGCTTTTCTTATGAAAACAAAGAATTTTCTACAGTAAGATATGTATTTAAAGTTAAGTTTTACATTAATTGGTCCATCTGAAAATAAAAATATTGAAATTGGTTAGTATACAAATAGGAATTATTACATTAAATTATTTAGCGCTACATAGGCACACTGGAAGTTTTATATATCTTTGATTGACGAGGCAGAGCACCACCAGAATCCCCATTTTAATACTAATACATCGGATTTGTTTAAATGCAGTTTGAAGACAAAAAAATGCAGTATATATGTGTCATGATAATAAAAATTGTTTCTTTAACTAACTCTAAGATAAAGTGATTCGAGTATATTTTAGTGCCATTTTAAGAGTTTAATAATATTATAATAAGAGATTGCGATAATATAGTCTATATTCTTGCCCTCAATAGCGTTCACATTTGACTGTTTAATATCTGTAGGATGGTTGCGTGCTTCCCGGTGAAGCCAGTACAGACAGTCGGTAGAGAACAGTACTCCCAGTTAATCACCAGAGAGACAAAAGGCCTCTACAATAACTACTAGTCAACACCGTCTACAGTCCCACTGTAAGGTGAGCAGGGAAAAAGGGTTTCACTACCTGTTTGAGAACCTCTTTGACTGCCTGTTCATTGCGAGGGCACCTCAGAAACCCTTGGGTCTCATAGAAGAGGCAGTCTACAGTGAGCCGGACGTTACCAAGGTTACAGTATCAGATGAAATCCTTGCCACTCTTAATATCACAGTCTGAATCCCCTGTGTGGTGCATCAACACCATGATCACCTGGTTGAAACCTGAAAATACACAAATAAATGATGTCAAGGCACATAAACAGCATTTATGCAGCATTGTTTCTGACAGTAGTACAGTCTCACAACTACAGAATTGAAAACAGATATGGTTATTTAAGTAATGTGTTTTGTCCTTCACCATTCACTCCTAAAATATAAAGCCAGTCAAAACTACGACGACTCTTCTGAGATTAGTAGGACATCTTGAATTTTCTGAGATTCTACATTGTTTAATTTGTGAGCACCCCCTTCCTCTATCATAAACATCTGGACTTTGAAGCGACATTGCAGGACGCAATTCCTCCACTATTTTATAATAGGAAAAATAGTCCTACTGATTTACCACCAAAAAATACAGCAATTCATCGCACTCCCCCGCGTGTGCATGTTTGTGAATGTGAGTTAATATTACGCCATTTTTTTTTCTTCAGTTTTTTAAGCTTTTTCAACTATTCAATGTAAAGCTCAGAATATTTTTAGATGTTTTTGCAATCAATTGAATTATATAATTTTTGTATGTTTTTTCGGTAAATTTTGAAAAAAGAAAAGAAAAAAAATCTCACCTTTGTAGCAATTTTCTACCTTCCACACCCCTTTAATGAACAACATTAAATACTGTATCTGGCATCACCTGATATCTTATTTAACGCCTCTTCTATGTCAGCCTGCACACGGTAGACTGTGAAGACCATGGTGATGTCACTCTCTTCAGGTGAGGTCACCTCAGTGGCGCCCCCTGCAGTGAGTTCCTCCACAAACCCCAGGTGTGACCCCAGAGTCTTGCCTGCCACATGTGTGTAGAACCTGCTCACCTCTGTGTTGCCTGGACAACAGGATCAGTTGGTTTAGTTAGGGACGAACATCAATAACTATACTAATTTATTACCAGTATGGGACCATGTTTACAGGTTCAAAATATATAACTAGCTGATTTCAAACTTAACAGTTAATACAAACATGCATTTACATTCTAAGTAGTTTGTATACTTGTACCTTCAATTGGTTTCTTTAATGAATCCAATTGCTCTTTTAAACTCAGAATTTCAATGGTGTGATCCTCTAATTGTTTTTTATTTGCTTTAGCTTGTTTCTTTGCTGAATCCAATTCTTCTTTAATATCAAGAATGGTCTGATCTATTAAAAAATAAGAGTTAAGGAAGATAAGGTTGTTATAAGATAATTAAATACAGAGGAAGTTTCTAGACTAACTGGACACAGCTTGTTCATTTTTACAACACATTAATGATCAAACATCTGAGGTTCTTTGATTGGCAACCCAAAGTTCAACATACCACTTTAAAACCTCCCATCTCCAAAAGAGACAACATTTTAAAGAATTTATTTTCATCATGTTAATACTGCAGACTGAGGTGTGTTGTTTCGACACTAGTCAGACCGTCTCAATACATACACACTCAAATAATCAGTGTAGCACAAGCCTGACTGTGTGCATCCTTGAGAAAGATGTCTTGATAATGTAATTGTACTCTCTGTGACTTGCTTACGTGGTTGTTGAATTACCAAATTGCAAATTACTTTCATAACATTTTAAGTACCAGCATGGCATTAGCATTCTTCTGACAGTTGGACTATATTACACTATGATAAAGTCCACATTTAATAACCATAACCCCTTGCCTGCCACATGTGTAGAACCTGCCCACATTGGTGTGGCCTGGACAACAGGATAGAATAGTGGAGGGAACATTTAGCAGCAAATAAATAATATACATGTGTCCCACTGTTGTCATGTTGTATTCATCTGTATTGTATGTATTCATATTACATTATAAGTGCAAAACCTACCTAGCTCTTTAGATTGTTTGTTTGAAGATTCCAGTTCATTTATCAATCTGATTTTCACTTCTATGTTCCTGTATTTGGTTCTTTGCTGAATCCAGTTCCTTTGTCAATCTTTCCATTGTTTCCATTTGTTCTTCTCTCTCTTCTTTTTGTTTCTTTGCAGAATCCAAGTTCTCTTGAAGTGAGAAAACAGAAAATGTTAAATAACAAAATAATTTGACCCACTAAGGGGAGCTTGACTTTAAATGGGCGTGATACTGTACTATACGGACAATCAAAGGCCGAGCTCTGGTCCTTTCCCTCCTGACTCAGTCTCACTATTCTCAACTCTTCAGACGATGCATACGCCGGTCTATGTAGCGTTAGGACCATCAATAATTGACATGCTCAATCTTAGAAATTCAATAGCTTTTTAAGCACTTGTCTAAGAAACCTCAAACCACTTTCATAATGTTCAGTGAACACGCCCACTTGTTGCACAGCTTTTTTTTTGTTGTTTTGTATAAAATGGTGATCAGTTAACAGCGCTGTTCCTCTCTTTTTCCTGAGTGTCCGAAACATACAGCTTCAGAGCAGATGACACAATCACAAAATGGATCATCGACCTTTGGCCTAGGGTGCTCTGGTACCACGTACACTTATAAGCATCCTTATGTTCGAACATGGTGTTTGTTATATTCATGGCTAGCACAGAAATCTAACAAACAACCACTCTGGTTGGTATCTCCATCATTGTCCATGCTTGTTGAAATCTCCCAGTAGAGCTAGGGAGTCCCCTACTGGAGATAATCTCCTTTCCCTGGGCTTGAGCAAAATAATGTGGGCCTGTCACCACAAACTATTGCATTTCTACAGATTCCAAAGCTTATTACAAAATTAAACTTTTATTTTGAAAAACCAAAGACTGTGCAATATGAGGGCCTAGTCACTGAACATTAATAAAGTGCTGGTTGTAGGTTTCTATTTTTGTTTATGAAAAAAGCTATTGAATTTTTAAAGATTCAAAAGCTTATGAAAAAACAATAAAATTCTTATATAGAAAAAACGAAGGTTGCGCAACATGTGGGGGAGGTCAGTGAAAATTTTGAAAGCTGTTTGAGGTTTCTATTTCATTTAACAAAAAAGCTATTGCAAGCTTCCCCAAGATGTACAGCCCTTGCTTAGAAAGCAGGCAGTGACTCAAATAACTAATGTGGAAAGAGGCTGAAGTCTCAGCATTCATTTAGTTACCTACCTTTCTTCTTAGGTTTCTTGTCTTTCTTTTGGTATTCTCTCACCTTCAGCCTGGATATTTTGCCTATAAAAAAGGGAAGCTGTTATGAGATGCAACATCATTAGTGCTCCTCCTTCCCGTCTTACAGCACCGGCCTGCAGCCACCCACACATCAAGTGCACCCCATACACAGCTTAGTTTACTGTAAGAGGTCTAATTGCTCATTCATTTCAGATACAGTATATATATATATATATATATATATATATATATATATATATATATGCTTTATATGTGCTTTGGTTTGTGATGTTTGTTATGGTTTTGTCATTGACATTGTGATGTTAGTATTTTGTTCTATTAAAGGTTTATTGCCATTGGAGTGGCTGGCTGACCCTTATCACCGTTAGTTTAGTTTATTATTAATTATTATTGAAGACTGTACCTCCTATTACTTCATCATAGTTCATTCCTTTTAGGTCACAATGTCAAATAACAGACTCTTTAGGCAGGAGGATGGGTGAGATGAGAGAGAACAATTTGTTGAGGCTAGGAGATGTTTAGACTCCATGGCCTAAAACAATTAAATCTCATGAGATTACAAAGCGGCTCTCATCTGCCTTCTGTTCCCTGGGGGAACTTTAACAAAGAAAGATAGTGGCAGACCTGGAAGATCCTTAGGGCACATTCACACCTGGCTCATTTGGAGTAGTTGAATCGTATGCCCAAACAAACCAAGATCGGTTCCTATAGGCATATGTGAACACAGCAATCGCACTGTGTTTCTGAAACAAATCAAACGGGCCGAGACCGCTTAGAGGGGGTGGTCTCTGCACATTTGCAATCGACCTCTAGATAGGTTTGTTTGCAGTGAGATCCCAATCAGTCCTGTGAAGCGGGACAACTCACTAGTGCAATGCGACCGTGCAAAAAATGTGTTACCGTGGTGTTATCATGGTGTTTGGCATGGCAAAATGTGTATTGAGTCAGACCCTGATCCGGAACAACACAAATTAACCATAGGTGTGAAAGCACCCTTAGATCCAAATGATGTGAAGCCTCACTGTGGGGGTGTCTGCGTCACACCTCTCCTCACTGTAACCCCACCCATCTCCATGTCTACCAGTGCACCCATGAACCTCATCACCCACAAAAGCCTTTCAAGATAATGTTAGCCAGTCGTACCCTAGGACCTAAGCCTTGCCAGCTCTCAGTCTCTCCCCCGTATAAAACATGAACATTTGGACATTATAGCGTGTTGGTCTCATGAACCTGACTGGGTCTATTTCTTCTGTGTTTACCTTGTCAATATACCATGGCATGCTCCTGTCTTGGGTTATCATTTTATGATATATTGATACTTATTTTATTGTCTATCTTGTTAACTTCATACTAAAGATCAATGTGTGATACATTTTTATACTTGATACGTTCCTTGATGATTTATATTTCAAATTATTTAAAAAAAACAACTAATGACACTTTATTAAAGTTATATCTGACAGTTGAACTATATTAATACAAGACACGGTCCATGGTTTCAAATATGTAATATATCTTATATTTTATAAGATTCACTCACCACCAAAGATTGTTTTCCGTTTTTTAAGATGCATCTGCAAAATAAAATGATGTTAAAGTGATAATGAACTTCAATAAAGCCCTGGATTAATACTATACAATAACATGTCTAACGTGGGAACATTCTGCTTTGTTGTAATTTATCCAAATATATACACTGAACAAGATTCTAAACTCAACACATTTGTATCTGCCCCTATTCATCATGAGCTGAACTCATAGATCTAATACTTTCTCTATGTATATAGTTGTCCACAAATCTGTCTAAATGTGTGTTAGTGAGCACTTCTACTTTGCTGAGATAATCCATCCACCTCACAGGTGTGGCACATCAATATGCAGATCAGACAGATTTGGGGACAATATCTGAGAGAAATATGCCTTTTTTGTACATAGAAGAAGTATTACATCTTTGAGTTAAGATCATGATGAATGGGGGTAAAGACAAAAGTGTTGCGTTTATCATTTTGTTCAGTTTATATCTTTGTTTTCCAACGTACATTGTAGCTCAACTTGCAGCTGTTGATGGATGAAGGCTTTAAGTCTCAGGAGAGGCCAACAATACTACATATTGAAAACATATCAGAATCATAGAAATTACCTTTTTAAGATGCTAATTAATCCAATGGAAAACAGTGAAGATTAGATTAGATCGAAAAGTCTAATTAAGTAGTTTTTCTACCGGCCAGTGTAGATTCTGTAGTACCTGTTTACAAACTGCTGATAAAGCCTCTTTACTACGACGACACTTCAGAAGTCCTTCAGTCTCATGAAAGAGGCAGTCTACTGTCAGCAGGACGTTACCATGGTTACAGCCTCGGACCAGAGGGTCACTGCTCGTAATAACACCGTCTGGATCGAATGTGTGATGCATCACCACAAGGATCACTTGGTTGGAACCTAATATGTTTGTTGGGTAAACGGTAATTATTGAAACATACTTTCAACAACGTGAAACAACATAAAACAATGCTATAACTCTGTTGCCATGACTACCTGTGGTTGTAGATAGTGCCTCTTCTATGCGGCTGCTGATGGGGCAGAAGACGATGGTGACGTCACTCTCCTCTGGGCTGGTCACCTCAGTGGCGCCCCCTGCCTCCATCCTCTGTATAAACTCCCTGTGGGCCCCCAGGGTGTTGCCTGATGTGTGGGTGTAGAATTTACACCTACTTTTTTTACCTGAAAGAAATAAAATATATTCTCTGTAATATTAAGTTTCCTGGTAGATACATGATGTAGAATTGGGTGTAGAATTTACCCACACTGCTGATACCTGACAGTTCAACATTCAAGGTCAAAGCAAACATGTTCGCCACGAACATTAGCCAATTCTGAACTCACCTTTATCATTTTGCTGCTGGTTAAAATATCTACCGGTGTACAGAAAATATGGAATATGTCACTGAAACCTGAAATGACTATAGTAAGTTGACATTTAGCTGTTTCTTAACGATAATTTTGAGTTCGCTTTAGAAGGCACACTGCTTACCCACATAGCCTACGAACTCCCAAACATATGAACTGTGTCACTTTCATCCTAAAATCATGGTTGCTGGTGTCGGGCACATCAATACGTACTTCACAACCAACCTTTATCACGACAGTGTGTTGGATGCTTGTTTTGAATATAACATGTTTCCCGTGTTTCAGTTAAACGTATCCCTGCTTCCTTGGATTAGGCCCATATAGTCATTCCACGCTTGTATTTTCTTGTCTGCCCTTAAAATAACAATGATATCGATTATCGCGATTATTACTTGGACAATTAATTGGCCAACAAAAAAGAGTTACCGTGGGGCTTGTGTGGGCCCATTGCCCATTGCAGGCTGCCCACACTAGTGTTTGGTCCGCATGTGCCCTGCATTTCACGACGGCAGTGGGGCAATGCTGT
>JAODOY010004557.1:0-10889 GCA_025399855.1 Forbesichthys papilliferus
GACCACAGCTCTCTGCCGCAGCTTCAGCAATGGAAGCTTTGAACATTGCCCACTCAGGTTCAATGTCCCCAACCTCCTCAGGGATGCCAGAGAAGCTCCGCCGGAGGTGTGAGTGGAAGATCTCATGGACAAGGGCCTCCTCCAGATGTTACCAGTTCACCCGCATTACCCATTTGGGTTTACCAGGTCTGTCCAGAGTCTTCCCCCACCCCTTGACCCAACTCACCACCAGACGGTGGTCGGTAGCCAGCTCTGCCCTTCTCTTCACCCGAGTGTCCAAAACATACGGCCTCAGGTCAGATGATACGATCACAAAATCGATTATCGACCTTCGGCCTAGGGTGCTCTGGTACCACAAACACTTATGAGCATCCTTATGTTCGAACATGGTGTTTGTTATAGACAGTCCATGTCTAGCACAGAAGTCTAACAACAAACGCCGTTCCTCCCAATCACTCCTCTCCAGGTATCTCCATCATTGCCCACGTTCGCGTTGAAGTCTCCAAGTATATATCCTGTATGGAGTCTCCTACTGGAGCCCCATACAGGACTCCATTCAGGGTCTCCAAGAAGGCCGAATACTCTGAACTGCTGTTCTGTGCATATGCACAGACAACTGTCAGAGCTTTCCCCCCTACCACCCATAGGCGCAGGGCGGCGAACCTCTCGTCCATTGGGGTAAACTCCAACGTAGCGGCGCTCAGTTGGGGGCTTGCTAGTATCCCCACACCCGCCCGGCGGCTCACACCTTGGGCAACTCCAGAGTAGAATAGAGTCCATCCCCTATCCAGGAGAACCAAGATGTAAACCCCATTAGATCTAAATGGTAGCGCTCCACCTCCCGCACAAGTTCTGGGTCCTTCCCCCACAGCGAGGTGACATTTCACGTCCCCAGAGCCAGCTTCTGCTGTCTGGGTCTGGTCCGTCGAGGCCCCTGACTTTCACTGCCACCCATGTGGCAGGGCACTCGACCCCCACGGTTCCTCCTACGAGTGGTGGGCCCATAGGATGGAGATGGAGGCACCACGTTGCTTTTTTGGGCTGTGCCTGACTGGGCTCCATGGCAAACCCAGCCACCAGTCGTTCGCCGGCGAGCCCTCCCTTTAGGCCTGGCTCCAGACGGGGGCCCCGGGTTTCCTCCGGGCAGGGTAACTCCTTCTTTTTTTAAGTTGTTCACGGGGGTCTTCTGAACCATTCTTAATCTGTTCCCTCCCCTGAGACTACTTTGCCTTTGGAGACCCTACCAGGAGCACTAGGCTCCAGACAACACAGCCCTCAGGTTCATAGGGGCACCCAAACCTCTCCACCACGATAAGGTGATGGTTCCCAGAGAGAAGGCTATCCTATAGAATAACTGAAATGTTTCAGTGGATAATTTCTTTTAAGGATGTGCAAATAGTAGTGATGTTACCTTTGACACCAAAGTTCTGAGTCGCGTGGTAAAATATTGAACCGGTTCTTAGTGAAACTTTGTATTGGAGCTAGATTCGTTCTATCAAAGTCACGTGACCAATGACTTTCAATGCATCGTTAACAGACACCCACATGACTTCTTCAATATCTGCTTCAAATGTTTAACACGGGTGAGCCTTCGAGGGTTTGGTGTGTATTGCGCTTAGCGTTTTAAATTCTTGTATTGTAAGAGTTAACTGCAAACATTCTCAAATGTGGGCACACTCTAATTTAATTAAATTACTAGAATTATTTAATATTTCCATCCACTGTCGCTGTGTTTATTTTAATGAAACCTGTGTATTAAGTAAATCTCACTGACACCATAGGACACTCGTATGTTATCTAAGAACTACACTGACCAAAAGTAAACCATTAGAACTGTAGTTGATCCACAGATAACTCATTGATCAATATTGCCACAAGGAAATGTACATACGCCTAGTTGAAACTTGATGTGGAGTAAATTACTCTATACACATCAAAGATCATTTTTATATTTTATTTTATACATTGGCGTTGGTTTGAGCGTATGCACATAAAAAGATCAGTGTGTAAGTACATTATATAAATGAGGCCCCAGACGATTCTGTGCTCACTGTACTGTTGTTTCTGTAAGAAAACCCAACTGTATTTTTAGTATTTACTCTTATATAAGTTATTAAGGGTATAATATATTATGCACATATTTCTCTTGTAGGGGAAAGTCATAGTGTGTAACCTTCACCAGTCAGTGATAATGTACACATTGAAAATGCTCTTCAAGTGCGCATGTCCTAAAATGTCATAATACATTTTCACATCAAGATTGACATTAGTGTCAGTTAATTCTGTGACCAAAAATGACCAGTCAGAAGAGCCATTGCGTTTCCTACATAGACCAATTGCCACCCTGCCTGAAATGCACTCCTTGTAACCTCCCCCACCCAGTAACATCTCTTCCTCATGAACTCATTACAACCCACTCCAAAATGTCACTCTTACATACTTCCCACACTCCCTCCAACTTCTCACTTCCCCATCCTCCCTTTCCCAGGCATCGTGCTATCAACCTGTTCATTCCCGGGTATCAGAGGCTATGGATAGAGGCAGAGGAATATTCCTTTGAGGAGAAGCTAGTTCAGGATCTGGCAGTAAGTACAGGGGTCTGCCCCCGGCACTTGCCCCAGGCCTGTGTTTGCAACAGTCTGCCACTGCTGTCTGCTGACTGTTTCTTTTAGATTTTTGCCATTGGAGTCCTGAAAGAGCACCCGCGTGTGTACCTTTTTGCCGCGCATGGGTTCCTGCTGTAGTCATGTTCAACTCCAGCCAGAGGCTGAATGATCATCTCAGGAGTTCTGATTCCAGTCGTAAGATGGGGGCTGTTTATGAAGCTACTGTATTACTAGATGTACCCATGTCTGAGCTGGGACCTACCCATTCGTTGTTATTCATCTCTCTGCTGTATTGTACACTGCAAGTGTGTAAATAATGTGTAAGGTGGTCTTTTGAGGGTCTCCTTTTAAATTAAGGTCTTTATAAAATTAGTTACATGAAATGTAATTCAACTAAAATATTGTTGCCTCAGATATACCAAATAAGATGGCAGCATAGTCTAGTGGTCTAGATGGTATGGCTTGTAAGAATCATTTAAATTACATTGTTAATGGTACGCCGAGCAGGGTGTAGCGAGTGCAGACGAACAAAAAACCACACACTGATGGCAGAAGCAACGAGCCCCACGGCTCGTCCTTTAATGGAACAGAGAACTTAAACAGCGAAAACAAACTCAAAAACCAAAAGGCGTACACAGTCACGCAATCTCACATAAACAGAAAACATGAACAGAATGTGAACAGAAAACAGGAACAATAACCCACACCCCCTCCCAGCAGTCACCAGCCTATATGCCCTCACACCTACACAGCTGAAGGGAATTTCTGATCGCACTTGTGGGTGTGAGGCGCTGGGGATGCGGACAGTCCTCCCCCGGCTGTACCACACCGTCAAGACCGAGGGAACGTTACAGTACCCCCCCCCCCAAGGCTCACCTCCTGGCGATGCCTCTTGCCGGTGTAGGACCTCCATCCTCGGGACACCGACCGGCGCCAACGGGGAAGTCCCTCAGGCTTTCGAAGGGACCTTGGCCAGGCGGCCAGAGCCTGTGGTGGCGCTCGGGCAGAGGGGGCCAGCTCCGGCAGACCCTCAGCGTAAAACGACTCTTCAACGCGGGGTGGCTCCCCGGCGGCCTGGCAAACCGCCCGAACCCGATGCGGAGGCGGAACCCCTGCAGAGCCCTGGCAGGCGGTCAGAGCCAGTGGCGTGGTGGCTCCGGCAAACCCCGGCGTGGCACGGCTTGTCGACGCGGGGCGACTCCGGCAGATCCCCGGCGTGGAGCGTTCTCCTGACGCGGGGTGACTCCGACGGACCCCCGGTGTGGAGCAGGCTCCCAACGCGGGGCGGCGCCAGCGGACCCCCGGCGTGGATCGGACCCCCAACACGGGCTGGCTCCGGCGGACCCCCGGCGCAGCACTGCTTGCCGACGCAGGGCGACTCCGGCGGACCACCGGCGTGGAGCGGGCTCCCAACGCGAGGCGGCTGTGGCCCGGAGGCGGGATCAGGATGCGGCCTAGGTGGTGGAGGAGGCCATGGCCAGGCCTCGGGCTCCAGCGGTGGAGGCGGCAACGGCCAGGCCTCGGGTTCGGCGGACCCCCGGTGTGGAGCGGCTTGCCGACGCAGGGCAGCTCTGGCGGACCCCCGGCGTTGAGCAGGCTCCCAATGCGGGGCGGCTCCCCCACGCGGATCGACTCAGGCAGGGACACCCCCACTAGACTGGGTGGCGGCCCTCCCTCTGAGTCAGGCAGTGGCAGGCTCAACGGTGACCCCCTCCAGGAGCTGGGCGCCGGGTCCCACGGACCCCCGGCGTGGATAGGATGCATGGGGCAAAATCACATAGGGCAAGTGCCCTAGAGTGAAGGCCGGCTGGAGCTGCCAAGGCGGGGAAGGCTTAGCAGAGGAGGAGACTGGCTGCTGCTGCTGCTGCATGGATAGCTTGGCAGAGGAGGAGGCCGGCTGGAGCTGCTGCGGCATGGAAAGCCCAACAGAGGAGGAAGAGGCCGGCCAGAGCTGCTGCGGCATGGGAGGCCCAGCAGCGGAGGCGGGATGTGGCTGCGGCAAGAAAAGCCCAGCGGCGGAGGCGTGATTTGACTGCGGCGAGAAATGCCCAGCGGCTGCGGCGTGATGTGGCTGCGGAGAGAAAAGCCCAGCGGTTGACATGAGCTGCGTCCTGGAGGCGGGACCCGGTGGGCCCTCTGCGAGAGGCGACTCCCTGACGCGGGGCGGCTCGGGCTGATCCCCGTCGAGCGGCGACTCCCTGACGCAGGGCGGCTCTCTGATGCGGGGCAGCTCCTGCAGACCCCCGGCATGGAGTGGACACCCAACGCGGGGCGGCTCCTGCGGACCCCCGGCGTGGAGCGGCTCCCTGATGTGGGGCAGCTCTCTGACGCGGGGCGGCTCCTGCGAACCCCCGGCGTGGAGCGGCTCCCTGACGCGGGGTGGCTCTCTGATGCGGGGCAACTCCTGCAGACCCCCAGCATGGAGTGGACTCCCAACGCGGGGCGGCTCCTGCGGACCCCCGGCGTGGAGCGGCTCCCTAACGTGCGGCGGTTCTCTGACGCGGGTCGGCTCCTGCAAACCCCCGGTGAGCATCTGTGGTCTGGTGGGCAAGCTCGCCTGTAACAACGTGAGACTCACCTTGCCCAAACACGGCCCAGAGCAGCACAACTAGCTCCGGGTAGTCGGGAAGCTGCACCCTCTGGTGGTAAAAAGCCGCTCCGGCCCACTGGAGAGCCGGGCCGGATAACAGCAGCACCGTGTGCCGCCCCCACTGGCCTACCTCGAGCCGTCCAGCCGTGAAGTACCTCTCCGCCTGCTGGAGATACGACCCGAGGGAGCCAGGAGTGCTGTGATAATGAGGGGGTGGGGGGACACGTGTGCTGTTCCCTGATCGGAGCCCCGACAGCGAAAGTGTCGAATCAGCCCTTGCTGGGGAACCGAGAGGAGAAGCACTGCCTCTCAGCGTGGCCGGCGTTTGAGTGGGGGGAAGGCCACGCTAGCCCGCAGTCGGAGATTTTGCGGAGAGCCCGCCAGCCAACATGCCGCAGATCTCCTCCGCCATCCTGGTGAACCGATCGGTCCCAGCCGCAAAACCAGTCCATTGCACTCTGTTTAGGTTATTCTGTTACGCCGAGCAGGGCAAAACGAGTGCAGACGAACGAAAAACAACACACTTATGGCAGAAGCAACGAGCCACATGGCTTGTCCTTTAATGGAACAGAAAGAAATTAAACAGCGGCGTACACAGTCACGCAATCTCACATAAACAGAAAACATGAACAGAACGTGAACAGAAAACGGGAACAATAACCCACGCCCCCTCCCAGCAGTCACCAGCCTATATGCCCTCACACCCACACGGCTGAAGGCAATCGGCTGATCGCACGTGTGGGTGTGAGGCGCTGGGGATGAGGACAGTCCTTCCCCGGCTGTACCACAACGGCGAGACCGAGTGAACGTTACGATTAAGGCCAGTTTTGTGGGAATTTCTGCAGGAACATTTTGACAAATAAACTATTAAATTCAGTTAACCATAGATAGACAATTTAAAAAAATGTCTCCTTTAAGTGTGTATTGTAAATGATGTAAAACAATCCCTTGATGTGGTTGTTTTTGCCGAACCTTTCTATAAGCATCCTTAAACAAGACCCTTACCTGTTTGCTTTCAGTAAAGATGTATGTTAAATTATGTAGAGTTGTAACATGTTGCTGTTCATATTGTGATTAAACCAAACCCAACAAGCTTCACAAATGTAATTTAATGTATTAAAATGTAATCTTGAAAATATTATCAGACATTGGATATTGGTCCAGCTTTGGTTCACATTTCATCACTTCATAATCATGCCCCTCAAATGGCTTGCTGCTTGCATCTGTTGTACTGCAGTAACATGCATGTATGCAAAACTTGGTTTCAACTATTCATTTGTTTATAAGATCCTATAAGTTATTTATTTACTTTGCATGCAAATCCTAGTTAAATTCTATAATATAATTTCTGCATGTAAAAAAAAATGTTATCTTCAAAACAAACACAGCTTATTGTGTGTGAGTGACTAAGTGATTAAAAGATTGCACATTACTTTGTATCAGTTTGAGCTAATAAGATTATGGGATGTCTGTTGGCATCTGGGTGAGAATAACCACACGACAGCTTAATTATTTGCACCTCCAAAATATGTAAACACTGTGTTGTATGTATGGTTGTACATCACTTCAAATACCAACGCCAAATACCAGTGGTGTACTGGTCATTGGGCATCAGCGTGGGTTAGTGAGATGACATTTAAGTCAAGCTTTTTGAAATGGTGGTAGAGCTAGATGAACAAAACAAGTGTAGTAACGCCAGTTGATTCAGCGCTGTCTATTAGTTTCAACCAGAATTAACCAGAGGGCTACACAAAGTAGGAGGAAATAACTGTGAACACTTCCCAATATAGTTTACCTACTGTAGCTATATATCAGGATTTGTGAGATCACGTTCACTTGAGAAATCTGTGTAACAAACCACCTGGTGTGCTAATACCTACTAACTCAGTTGGTTAGTGTTGAACTTAAAAATGCCACGGTTTTCCTTCATGGCAACTGTTAAAAATTGTATGTTAAAACTTCTGCAACATCATCAATCTGGCTCCTATCACTCTCAATCCCAGCAGTTATGTCCAGGGGTGAATTTATTTCACAGTATACACCATGGAGATAAAAAATAAGGTGAAATCATAGATGTTGAAGAAAGATTGTTAATATTTGAACTTGAACAGAACAGTTGTCCCTCAGAAGCTCAGCCCACAGAATTGGACATGTATTTCCAAGGATGAGGTAGTTTTGTGTTCCCATTTATGGGGCCAGGGCTGTATACTGTAGAAACACTGGATGATTTCAGCACACACACATAATGCTAGCGGACTGTAAATGTTTTAACTATACAATCGCTGACTTCACATTTAAATACCAAATATGCCCTTTCCAACCATGATAAATTCAAGAGTTAGCTTACTCGCTGGTTAGGGTTAGTGGTTAATAGGGGTGTTTACACTTATTAATGGTTCGGGTTAAGGCTTGAGCTTACCAGACAAGTTTAGAACTGGATTTGAAAAACAAGCATGGTTACAAATCATTTAAAAAAAAATTTAATTTAAAAATCTTTGTTGCTGCTCACATGTCCTGTCACATCACATCTTCATACTCCCATACCGTTCATATGCATATTGCATGTTATGGATGCATAATGTTAATTTCTGAGGTTGTACAACTGACGCACCAAATAGACACAGGATACGCAAGACAACCATCATGTGTACACAAATGCATAGTTTAAAGCAAGTATAGCCAAGCCTTTAGGTTTAGTTATCGATCATAAAGTAATGTGCAACGATGAGAAAAATTATATTTTTTGGGTGTAAATAGCCATTAGCTGTCATGTGACCATACTCACCTGGGTGCTATTTACATGAGTGCAAACAGCATTGTTGCCTATTGACAACCTGGGTGCAATTAGCATCTGCCATGCCAGATTATTTCAGGTTTCTAAATTATTTTTTTACGGATTTGTAAATAAATAGATGTAATTAGTGTGCAGATACACATTCAGTGACAGAGATAACTGGCTTGTGTGGACTCTATGCAGAAAACCCCAATGAAGATTGTGGAGGAGGAGGAAGAGGAGGTGAATGATGTCCAGCCAGACCCCCTCCACCAGCTCATCCTCCACTTTAGCCACAATGCTCTAACAGAGAGAAGGTACATTATCTTAAATATTTATTGCCAGAAGGAAATTCCACAACATATTTTATAAAGCAAATATGGTTAAGCCCTTCCCTGTCACACTCCCTGTTCAGATGAAGACTTCCTGTCTTCATCTGAACATCACTCACGACTTCAGATAGTGGACATGAACTTAAACAGTGGCAGGCGATAGCATGAAAATGAAATGTGGTGTGGTCTACCTATTTGCAACCAGAGGAGATACAGCACAAGGTTATAATCGTAATCTAACGGAATAAGGTAAACTAGGTGGGAAAAAATATTGTCATTAACTGAAATAAAAATAAAAACGAGGCATTACAGAAAAACTATAACTAACTAAAACGGTATTGTCTGGTTGCAAAACTAACTAAAATAACATACAATTATAGAGTAAATGTCCTTAGTTTTTGTTGAGTTTTTATTACACAATAATACTTAATTTGAGGGCCGACGTTGGTTGTGTATGCTTGTTAACACAGTTCTTGCTCCTAACTCGTGTGCAAGCGACATGGAAAACACCTCCACTTCAGTTCGTTTAAATGAAATGTGTATTTATTGTTACAATCCACATGTGTCATAACATGTATAAGTGGGTTGTACAGAACTATCTAGATTGCTTAAAAAGCCTACCGCTGCGACTACGGTAAAAAACTGTGTAGCTTCGTGGCGAACACAAAAGAGGGGTAACATGAATATTGTCGATAGAATAAATATTTTTGTGTATGAATGAAGATTAGAACATATAACATTGATATAATATCATATAAAATCAACTATATGTATATTTATGAGGTATAAATGCAATTATAACTTGGCAGCCAAACTTTTTTATGATGTACTAATTCATAAATATATTGATATATCATGGGTACAAGCGGCCGAAATAGGTTTTCTCAGGAGGGTGGCTGACTTCTTATTTAGAGATAGGGTGAGAAGCTCAGCTATCCGTGAGGAACTCGGAGTAGAGTCGCTACTCCTTCGCGTCGAAAGGAGCCAGTTGAGGTGGTACGGGCATCTGGTAAGGATGCCCCCTGGGCGCCTCTCTTGGGAGGTGTTCCAGGCATGTCCAGCTGGGAGGAGGCCTCGGGGAAAACCCAGGACTAGGTGGAGAGAATATATCTCCACACTGGCCTGGGAAAGCCTCTGGATCCCCCAGTCAGAGATTTCCAATGTGGCATGGGAAAGGGAGGTTTGGGGTGCCCTGCTGGAGCTGCTGCCCCCACGACCCGACTCTGGATAAGCGGAAGAAGATGGATGGATGGATATTGATTGCTATGACTGTTCACTAAATGACATGGTTACATATTTTAATGATGGCATTTCATATGCTCGAATTTCTGCCGCTTCACTGTAGACCTAAAGAAGATTAACTGGCCAAGTATCCTCATGGTTAAATAAAGATAATGTTAAGTTGAAATGATTATGTCAATCAGCAGCAAGAAAATTGTGGAACACTAAGCTTACAATTCACTGTGATATTTACAAATAATCCATTAATGCATATAACAACGCATGCCACCTGTCAAGACAGGATTATATCATTATCTCAAAGAATGATGACACATGAATAATGACACACAACTGTACATCTCTACTGAACCGAATTATCCTGCAGCTTTATATTACTGACTGCCTTTTGGCAATAAACAAATGATTAGGTCACTTCTTAAAGTTAAATGAGGACAAAACTTCTACTATCCTACTTGTTGGCCCTAAAGCAAAATGGGAAATGTTGGCTAAAAATTTAGGAAATCTAACACACATAAATACAATCAGAGTATACCAGTCTTTGAGTTGTGTTGGACTCAGATCTAAGATTTAGGTCCCACATCAACATGGTAGTGAAAATATAATTTTTTCAGATGCATAAAAAGGTTTTCATGCTTTGTATCTAGCCGATTCAACTCCTCTAAATTGCTGTTCACTGGCCACCCAAAGAAATCTAAATGTAAACATGTTTAAATAATTTGAAGAAAAAAATAAGCTTTTTAAAGGCATGGTTTTTAGGACCCGAGCACACACTGTGTGAGGACCCTATTGGATCCCTAGTGATTATTATTATTATTAGGGCCCAAGCACACACTGTGTGAGGACCCTATTGGATCTCTAGCAATTATTATTAGTATTATTAGGGGGCCTAAACATTCACAAAAACTCACGAAACTTGGTGCACACGTCTTCCCCGGGAAATTGACGATTTTAAGTGTCTCGCGAATATGCATGGCAAAATGGCTCGCTAACTTTCTCCCAGACGTCTGATTTCTGTGGAACATGTAAGATGTCCAGATATACAAAAAAGGCTCGGAGCAATTCCCTACATCCAAAAGGAAGTCGGCCATTTTAAATATAATGGTCATTTTTGGCGATTTGCACACATCGTACTTTAACAAACTCCTCCTAGAGAATTCATCCGAATCGACTTTAAATATGTTCTGGCGTGGCCCTGCTTGCCGGCACGGGGCGGCTGTGGCGGACCTCCGGCGTGGAGTGACTCCCTGACGCGGGGCGGCTCCGGCGGATCCCCGGCGTGGAGTGACTCCCTGACGCGGGGCGGCTCCGGCAGACCCCCGGCGTGGAGTGGCTCCCTGACGCGGGGC
>JAODOY010004558.1:0-10886 GCA_025399855.1 Forbesichthys papilliferus
TCTTTATGCCCTCACGCCCCCACGGCTGATTGCAATCTGCCTGATCGCACGTGAGGGCGTGAGGCACTGGGGATGTCCCCCCGGTCGGCCTACCCCGGCGAGACCAGCGAAACGTTACAACAGTATATATCCTGTTCCCACTGAAATCCATTCTGGGGAGAGCATGCATAAGGAAAATGTACACAGGTGATATTAAAAGACTGTGACATTTTCAAACTAATTGTCACATTATCTGTTGTTGTACGTAACGGCAGAACTTGATACATGAGGAACTTTGAGGGAGATAGCTTTTGAAATTTCACCAGGAACAAAATATAATACAAAAGCTCCTAGATAAATTAAAATATGTTCTGTATTCCTAATGAGCTTGAGTCAGAGTTTCCTAGAGACACAATTATGTGGTGCAACTAAACTCCAGGCTCATGTTAGACTCAACCACCATGTAAATCAGATTTTTGTGTAATCAAAATGATTTAACTATACTGCCTACTATTTTAGTTTAAACATTAAAGATGCCCTATGTAACATTATGAAATGGTCACTACTGTAAGGCGGTCGGTAACGCCAAACACAAGAATACAAAACCAAGGAATTTAATACAAAACAAAGCTATACAGACACAGAACCTTGCAGGGTTGTTGAACAGAAAAGCTTAACCTTAGCGTTGCTACAAGAATAACCCGCAAGGGTTGGAACACAAAAAACAACTTATCAAGGGGAGCACGACCCCGAGGGCAAGGCCCTGGCCGATCCAGCCGGCGAGCGTGGAACTCCTGGGTGAGGGCCCGATCGATGTCCACAGCCCGCACCCAGCTCCGCTCCTCGGGGCCGTAACCAACCCAGTCCACCAGGTACTAGAGGTGGCCCTGCCGCCGTCTGGAATCCAGCACCGCCTCCACTGCATATGCTGGACCCCCCTTCACCTCTACTGGCGCCAGAGGTGCAACAGCAGGGTCACGACCCCCCAGCGGACCAGGAACCACTAGCCTGAGGAGAGAGACATGAAAGGTGGGGTTAAGCCGCTGGTATGGGGGCGGGAGCTCCAAAATGTGTCTGACACGTCGTTTACCCTCCGGAGGACCTTGAAGGGCCCCACATACCGGGGAGCCAACTTACGACACGGCAGGCAGAGCGGCAGGTCCTGCGCAGACAGCCACACCCGGTCTCTTATGGCGTAGTCCGGGGCCTCGGACCGCCGCCTGGCGCTTCTGTTGGCTGACGGCCCGTACCAGATTGTCTTCGGGGGGTGGCCCACGCCTCCCCAGCCCGGCGGCACCAGTCCTCCACTGCTGGCACATCTCTGGATGGAGTCCCCGTCCATGGGCATAGTAGTGGTTGGTGTCCCAGCACTAACAAGAACGGGGTCCGCCCTGTTGTCCGGACCATCAGGAGCTTGCCCGCCAGTGCGTGCCTTGGCGCCTTGGACTGTGCGCAGGTCCGGCACGATTTGACGTAGTGGCGCACAGTCCTCCCCATGCCAGGCCACCAGTACTTCTCCCAAAGTACCTCCGTTGTCCGGTCCACCCTGGGGTGCCCTGCTGCCGGTGTTTCGTGGGCCCAGGTCACGAGCCCGTAGATCTTGCTGGGGGAACAGGTGGTCGGAGGTGTGTCCCGTCAGCTTGCCCGTTGGATGTCGGTGTCGTCCCACTCCACGGGACCTACCACACAAGCTGCTGGGACCACGGACGCGTAGACCCCCAGCGCCTTGTCCCCCTCGTGCATGCGGGAGAGCGCGTCAGTCGACGTGTTCGCTGACCCGGGCCTGTATGTCAGGGTAAACCGGAACCGGGAGAAGTAGCTCATCCATCGGGCCTGGCGGGGATTCAGGCGCCGAGCAGCACAGATGTACTCAAGGTTCTTGTGATCGGTTAGCACCGTGAAAGGTTCACGAGCACCCTCCAGTCAGTGCCTCCACTCCTCCAGGGCCAACTTAACCGCTAGTAGCTCCCGGTCCCCCACATCGTAGTTCCTTTCCGCAGCTGACAGCTTCTTAGAGAAGAATGCGCATGGGTGGAGCAGGGGCGGGCTGCCATGGAGTTGGGAGAGGACTGCCCCCACCCTGACCTCGGAGGCATCGACCTCCACGGTGAGCGGGAGGAGAGGGTTCGGGTACACCTCCACGGTGAGCGGGAGGAGAGGGTTCGGGTACACCAGGAGAGGAGCGGTGTGAAGGTGTCTTTCAGTTCCCCGAATGCCCTCTCGGCCTCCGCGGTTCAGCGTAGGCATTGCGGCTTCCCTTGCAACAATGACGTGGGGGGAGCCGAGACCGTGCTGGATCCTCTGATGAACCGGCGGTAGAAGTTGGCGAATCTGAGAAACCGCTGGAGCTCCTTGATGGTCTTGGGGACCGGCCAGGACCTGACGGCGTCCACCTTGAGTTCTTCCATTCGAGCCCCCTCCAGAGTGATGCGGTACCCCAGGAAGGAGACAGTGTCCCGGTGGAAGAGGCATTTCTCCACCTTGATGTATAGCCAGTGTTGTAACAGCCTCTGCAGGACAGCAAGGAACTTCACGGAGACGCTGTTCAGTCTGCGGTAATCTATGCAGGGGCGAAGCCCCGCGTCCTTCTTGGCGATGAAGAAGAAACTGGCCGACGCAGGAGAGGTGGAGTGTCGGATGATGCCCTGCTCCAGCGCCTCCGTTACGTACTCCTCCATCATCATTGTCTTCGCAACTGAGAGCGGGTAGATCTTGTTCTGGGGGGGCGAAGCCCTGGCCGTCAGGTTGATGGCGCAGTCCCAGGAGCGGTGACGAGGGAGACACCTTGCCTGGTCCACGAAGCAGACCCTTCCCAGATCCTGGTACTGCTCCGGAAAGCACTCTGCGGGCTCTCCACCGACGTGGTTCCGCAGATGGCCATCAGACAGGTCTTTCTGGCACCGACCCTGGATCTCCCTCTTCTTCAGGCAATCCTGGGCTCATGTCTCTGCAGCCAGGGGAGACCCAGGATGATGGGGTGCACGGACGATGGCAGTACCAGGAGCTCCAGTCTCTCTCAGTGGCAGCTATTGATGGTCAGCCCGAGCTGACAGGTAGCATGGGTGATAAACCCGGACCACCGGTCTCCCGTCCAGCGCCCTGATGGAAAGTGAGGACCTCAGCTTCCGGGTAGGTAGTTGCAGGGCGGACACCAGCAACTGGTCGATGAAGCTCCCCGTGGCACCGGATTCCATCAGCGCTGTTGAAAGATGAGGATGAGACTTCCTCAAAACCACCACTGCGCATACGAACAAACTGGTGTTAATCGTCACATTCAGAGCTCCCATGACGCAGTGTGGCGCCGTTCGGGTACTCACCCCCTTCCTGTCCTGTGGTCTGGCCAGAGGGTACCCTCTCTGGAGATACCCCCCTTCCCCGCAGAGCAGGCACAGGCCGAGTCGACCCCGGCGGTCCCGTTCTTCTGCGGTGAGCCCTAGCTCCATCGGCTCTGCGCCGCCCTGTGCCTCGACGGAGGGCGGACGTAGGCGGCACCCCTGCCTGTCCCGTTCCCTGAGCTGTCAGTCGTAGGCAAAGGCCCGGTCGATGAAGGCGTCCAGCGATGTGCTCTCTGGAGCATAAGCCAGCTCCATGCGCACCTCCGTCCGCAAACCCTGTGCAAACACGGTGCTCAGGGCTGGCTCGTTCCAGCCGCTAGACACCGCCACCGTCCGGAAAGCCAAAGCATACTCCGCAGCGGAATGCCCCCAACAGCTGTGTCAAACGAATCCCCATGGATTGACATCTCTCCTTGAGCGCTGCCAGTCAATCGGCAGGGCTCCCGCCCCGTCACGCTGGTCTGAGCTCATCCTAAGAAACGAAAGGAAGACCACACACTCAGACAAGCGAGACGAAAATGACACAGCGAGAATTTAACAATAGGCGGGTTAGTCTGTAAGGTGGTCGGTAACAACAAACACAAGAATACAAAACCAAGGAATTTATTACAAAACAAAGCTATACAGACACAGAACCACGCAGGGTTGTTGAACAGAAAAGCTTAACCTTAGCGTTGCTACAACAATAACCTGCAAGGGTTGGAACACAAAAAACAACAACCAGAAACAGGTGCGGGAGTCCCTGTCACAGATCAGTGATTAGTACTTCGGGAACGGGAGCGTGTGGGAGAGGCTGGTATTGCCCCGCCACAGGACGTAGGCATGACAACTACGGTGTAATTAAAAGTGATTTACAGTGAGTACTAGCAAGAATTAAGGAGCAGGTAGAGGTTAGACGTTTTGCTCGGGGATGCTTACTGGTTGTGTCAGGATTCAAACCCACAACCTTTTGGCTGGTAGTGCATTATCCTACCCAGTTTTTGAGCTTCCAGCAACAATCAGGATTGCTAAAACATTACCCCTGCATCTTCCACAAGAGACTCAACATACCTCTCTACAATCCACCTTGGTACCTGGACTAGTGTTAGATTCCACCCATTTGTAGCAGATATGCTATGGTTGTTCCTTGTAGATTTGCACAGTTACCTCTTCACCTCCTAGCTCTCACTCCTATTATCTCAAACTTCTTTGTTGCTTTGATGAGTTTTTTTATTCTGTGTACTCGTATTTAAATATATACTGTATATATAAATATATATACATTACAATTCCTTTCCCACTCTTATGAATTAAGCGCTTTGGCCATTGACAACTTTTTTTGATTTATTTATTTAACTTCTTTGTTGCTTTGATGAGTGACCTTTTTTATTCTGTGTACTCGTATTTAAATATATATATAAATATATATATACATTAAAATTCCTTTTCCACTCTTATGAATTAAGCACATTATTATTTAGGCCAGGTCAACTTTGTTTGATTTATTTATATATTAACATGGCAGTAGCCATGATGAACAGGTGCTGTAACCATTCTAATAGAATATTGTTTGTTTACCCAGTTGTAAAGTTGTCTTCCCAGATGTGAATATTACAGAACTGGCAGGAGCTTGCCACAGTGGGCAGTGCAGCACAAACAGAATGATTCAAACTCTGATAGTTATTAGAATATCAGAGACTGATACCACTGGCAAGCACTTTCAGTCTGGGAGTTATAGAGCTGTCGTTTGGAGATCTCCTAGAGATGTTTGCCATAAGTAAAGAGACATGCAGAGTTAAAAGCATAAACACATCCCCCCACCATAGCTGCACCTCAAGTCCTACCTATGACTGACAGTCATTCCAGTGAAATACTAGGCTCCAGGCACTGCCAGAAGGGATAAAACCTCCATTGATTCTGAGCCAATTTGCAGCAAGCAGGTTACAGACTTGTGCATTCATTGAAAAATACAAGAGTTTTGGAATTGGCATTCTGCAATCTTCTCTCAAGTGCGCAGGAGGACAGTGTAGCATTTGGGGGATCGATTGGTCTTTTCTGGGGTGTGGAGCACACACAAACTCGTCACTCAACAGTTCCCCCAAGCTGGGCTGAACATGGACTCTGGGCTAGGGGAGAAGCCAGTGCTACTGTGTATTCCAAGGTTGCACTGTAAAACGCACTCCCCTCCCGATGCTTGTGTTTTAACATGTAAGCACTTCAGTGGTACCCCACAGTAATTGGAGCAGACAGAGAGGCCAGGCATGGGGAGGTTGTGCTGTTTTGCTGGTGAAAATAATGTGCTGTTTCCACTGTGAACAGGCATGGCATGATGCAATTCCAATCCCATGCCGCACCCTTTTTCTACGCCTGCATGATTGCCATGCTGAATGTAATAGTTGTGACAAGTTGCACCATACAAGCATGAGAAAATGATTATGCCGCATGTATTTTATGTGGACATAACATGCTGACAAGACCATACAATACTGGTAGTAAGCAACAGAGAGGAAAATAGCAGGTGTAAAGGACAATACTGTAGTAATTACATTGACACCCCCACAAAATATAATTAATATGTACCTACAATGTACTGGGATCAATGCACAGTGCAAAACGGATTTGCGTTCATCCAGCAGCTATATTAAAATCATACAAATACAAATGCCAAAATACAACAAAAATGATTTCCTTTAAAGGGGAAATATGAGATTATTTTTTGTCCGTTAGAGCAGTGGTTCTCAAAGTGGGGGTCACAAAACACAAGAGGGGGTTACAAGATTATTTTCAGAAATTAAATAAGATAAAATAATAATAATAATAATAACTTAAAATGATTAGAAATGGCATATTGTAGCCATACCAGTTTATACATCACTTTGATGTATGCGGCTACTACCTTATAACACTATATATTAATATGGCTGTACGCCTCTACCACCTCTGGTGATAGAGGCGGTCATGAGTCTCTGGCACTATTATTTTGGGGGTCATGAGCTGAAAAGTTGGAGAACCCTTGCAATAGAGAAACAATTATTTTCTGTTCAACCAGAGGACACGAGCAGCCTCACCTGAAAACAAGGTGTTTTATGAGCAAAATACAAGGTACCAAGTTGGCAGTGTGTGGGGCTACTCTTCAGTAATGATAGATCATGTCCAGTAGCGGCAGGAGGGTCAGGAGAGGAGGGCAAGCTGTGTTTCAGACCAAAAGAACAGCGCTTCTGTAGCGCTCCATCACAAGGTGCAGATCAGAGTGTCCTTTCAGCTACCTTAAAGCTGAAAGCAGAAAGTCAATTTATGCTAAATATTACATGAGAAGCACACACGTAAGCACACGCACGCATGCACACACACACACGCATCATCTAGTTACAAGTTGCATGTTATATGACATGAATCTCCCTCTATGAAGTGAGAATGGAGCAATGCATGTCCTCCCTGCCTATAAAGAAGCGGGTGTGGCTCCCCAGGAAGCGCCAGCTCGTTCATATGTTGGGGCGTAGTACCACCCTACTGGGTAAGTCAAGTGCAGCTCAGCAGGGCGCCGACAGACAGGAGGCCTGTTTGATCCCCTGAGCGTCTCACCCCTTCCAGCGCTCGCTGGTGATTGATGGGCGCTGTCATGTGCTAAACAGATCTATTTTTCTCCCAGCACACCGTATGCTAAGGGCAGACTGTGGGCAAACATGCTGTTGAGCTGCAGCCTGCACATTCACTTGCTGTCCTCCCTTAATGACATGTCAGCCTTGATCTTCTCCCGGGCTTGTGGCTTTATTTTGATGTGCCTGTGAATATCAATACTCTTCAAAGCTAGAGGTAGCTGGGGAATGTGTTTTGAATGTACCTTTTGCTGTAAACAAGACATTTTATTTGTGTTATAATATGTGGCTAGTGGTGCTATCTACCTTATGTGCTCCTCAGGGTATGGCCATTTGCGTTAACACCACTGGTTGTTTTCTCATCTTTTGGTTCTAATTAGTGAGTTGATGATTTATCAAATCATGGGACGTGAACCGAAAATTGATAAAGCCACTGCCTGGCTCTCAACAGGACATATTTTATGGATTTGAACTACAGTGAAATTCCAAGACATGGTTATTCTCAACAGAATTGCCCTGTTTAAATCATACTTTTTAAAGATTTTAGGCTTACAGTAGCTTTCATTGATGCCTCTACTGCAGAAACTTAAGATCAAAAACTATGAAAGTTCTAATTACTGAGTTTCATAATTGATTTCTGTTTAAAGTAAAGAAATAAATGTTTATGTGTTAATTTACAGTATGCTTACATTGTACAGACCCAGTGGTGGTCATAGACTGAAACCATTGCAGTTCATAATTAACAGGTCTTTCCGAAGGCAAAATGTCTCTATTATCAGCATTATATTCAGCCTTGAAGATCCAAAGCTTTATAATTAGCCCCACTTTACACTTAATGTATTTGGAACGTTAATAGGTGATCTTAATTATGCTTTCTTTGCTCTAATATCTTCAGTGCATCTGCTGCAGCATGCTTATAAGTTATCACTAAACGCACTTTCTAAAAATCATCCAGCCATCCATCTTCTCCCACTTATCCGGAATAGGGGCACAGGGGCAGCAGCTTCAGCAAGGGATCCCAAACTTCCCTTTCCCGAGCAACATCAGCAAGCTCTGACTGGGGGATCCCGCGACGTTCCCAGGCCAGCTTGGAGATATAATCTCTCTACCTGGTCCTGGGTCTTCCCCGAGGGCTCCTCCCAGCTGGACGTGCCTGGAACACCTCCCAAGGGAGGCGCACAGGAGGCATCCTTACAAGATGCCCGTACCACCTCAACTGGCTCCTTTCGACGCAAAGGAGCAGCGGCTTTACTCCGAGTTCCTCAAAGATAGCTGAGCTTCTCACCCTATCTCTAAGGGAGAAGCCAGCCACCCTTCTGAGAAAACCCATTTCGGTCGTTTGTACCATGACCCACCCTTCATGACCTTAGGTGAGGGTAGGAGCTAAAATTGCCCGGTAGATCGAGAGCTTTGCCTTCCGGCTCAGCTCTCCATCGGTTTCCTGCTAAGAACCATGGCCTCAGATTTTGTGATACTAATCCTCATCTCAGCCTCTTCACACTTGGCTGCGAACCGATCCAGTGAGTGTTGGAGGTCACAGACCGATGACGCCATCAGGACCACATCATCTGCAAAAAGCAGTGATGAGATCCCCAGGTCACCGAACCGCAACCCCTCCCCACCACGACTACGCCTCGATATCCTGTCCATGAATATCACAAACAGGATTGGTGATAAAGCGCAACCCTGGCGGAGACCAACCCCCACCTGAAACGAGTCCGACTTACTGCCGAGAATCCGTACCTTATATCTAAAAATCATATTGTACTTATTTGTAAAAATGGATATACGAAATATTGACAAAAAGTGCACCAATGAAAGTGTTATAAGTAAATACTTTAGGCACAGACTAGTATGTTCACACATCTGTATCACAAATGGCATTTTACCTTTCACCATTACAAACCTAATTTATTCAGAATGCAGTAGGAAAGAATAGAACCTCTTTTAGTAACACTGGAGCATTTTCTGTACTCTTCTCTGATGATTGCATTATGTTCTTTGTACCCTTAAACTGTGCTGTAATATGCATGTAATATTGTGCAATAGCTTGTAAAGCTGTTTACTCCACTTGGATGTTAGTCAATTCAAACTTTAAAAAAATTACTATGTAAGTTATTATGAAACTTTCAGGAATGTCACATGCAAATTAACCTTTTAGCACAGTAGAAATTGTTCACGTATGCCACATATTTTGATCTTGCAATTCAAATGATATATTCTTTTAAACATTTTGAAGGTAAAACATCCAAACACTTGGATTTACAAACAAGAAAGTGTCATTAATATACCAATAATTATCTTTGAATACTGTATATTTAGCCTGTAGAAATCCTCCATAATTGGTATCTTTGAATAACCTAGGCTTTAATTACTCAATCTTGTTAATGGAGAGTTTACACAGCCTAATTAAAGCGTTTTTTTTCTTTTTTTTTTTTTCTTTTTTCTAGCAATATGTATATACTGTAGTCACTCACCCTCTAATCACACAAACTGCTGCTGCTAGACAATATCACAGTAAAACGATAATGCTGTAAGTATAAACTGAGAAAGCTAAAATCAGGAATAAGAACTTGTGTTTTTATAATTGCTCACATTTTAGGATGAATGTGGTTTGATTAAGTTTGACGCATGTAAAACTGAACCTGCAGAAAATGGACTGCCTTAATGATATCTTCGTATTTTCACTGCTCAGTGTGAGTCATTGTTTACTGTTCAGTAAGTTAACAGTCCCATATTATTCAAATTTCCAATTACATTTTCCCTTTTTGGATCATCTTTTTCTCTCTTTGAGCTTTGAACATGTCTTTTCAGTTGGCGTTGTACTTGATTGGATATCTGACTAGGGAGGAAGAATAGGTTGGAGATGATATCTGAGTTCAGTTGGGCTTATGGCAAAGTATACAAATTATTAAGAATGAGTAGTGCAGTGGGGCTCTTGATGCAATAAGTGTAAACGATGTATCATCATCATCATCATCGTCATCATCATCATATATTTATCAGGCTCAATTTAGTTTGTTTACCTGCCTGTAAATCACTAAATATGCCATGGAACTAATATACTACTGTATATTATAAATTAAATTATTACATTATCATCTTCATCCTTGGAGCTCTAGAGGTCGGATGTGGGCCTGAAGACTTTGCTCTGACATGAAAGGCCAGAGGTTTCACATGCGCTACAACCGACCTACATCCATCAACAACCAGATTGTTCTATTTATGAATGCCCTTGTAGAAGAAATGAAGTCCCAACTCTCTAAAAGATGAAAGCAGCAGCAAAATGCCTAAAATATACAGTACATGGTCTCATTTGCAGGTGCTTTGTGGCCCTTTTTCTCATTAAAGTAATAGGGCTGCTTATGAATATCAGTTTAACATTAAGTCTGTAATTGCCTGCCTCCAGTTTGCCATAGTAGTGTAACATCACCCATTTTTGCACTACTCAATCTTCCCCCCAGTGCTTGAACATTTATTTGGATAATTTAATCTCACATCTCCACAAGACCCTGTTGATTAGATGTTTGATTATCAACATCTTGAGTTGCCCGTGGAGCTTTTGATATCAGCTACATCAGTGCAGTGCCATCCACTGTGTGTGCGTGTGCAATTGTGTGTGCGCCCGTGTTTTGTGTGATTATCAGACACGTCCAGTGAAGCCTTCCTCCAAGGCTGTGCGTGTGCTGTATTGCTGTAATGTAGTAATTTACTTTGGGAGTTTCAGACCACACTTGAATTGGAATCCTTCACATTTTGTTTTTTAGAGAGGCATGGTTGCTGGAATAATTGTCAACAATTTTACTGATGATTGACCTCATTTAGTGTGAACTTCACCTCAAGTGTAAAGGTTGAGCATTAGGAGACATTATAAAAAAACTCACTTTTACAGGGCTTTCTGTCACGCTTTGCGTGTGGGGGTGGCGGAAAACTCAGGCGCAGAAACAGAACAGGCAGACAGGAGGATAAGGTACTTGGGGTTTTAATTAAGGTAAGG
>JAODOY010004559.1:0-10886 GCA_025399855.1 Forbesichthys papilliferus
TCCTTGCGGCAGCGTTCTGAACAACCTGGAGACGGTTGAGCTGTTTCTTATTTAGATAAGTAAAAAGACTGTTACAAAGTCCAAACGTGAAGAAGTGTAGTAAACTAGCGTGTTGGAAAAGTGTGTGTGTTTACCTCCATATCTTCTTTCACCTGCTCCTGTTGGTCTCGCAGTTCTCCAAATGCATCAATAATCAAACCTTGAGATTTCAAAAGATACACAGTAAATGCTGTACTTGTTTGTGTGTGTGTTCGCGTACCTGTGTGTACCTGCATACGTTCTTACCCTGGATGATGGCCAGGAGTATGACGATGACAAAGAAGAAAAAAGTGATGTCAAAGATTATGCGATAGATCTCGTACTCGTCGCCCGCTGGGTCTTCGATCTGGTCTCCGATGCCCCCACCTGCCCTCACACCCACGTACATGTGGAACATGTAGCACTGGTGGAGAGAGAGATCACTCATATCACAGCTCAATTATTCATGTATTTATTTCTTATTATTTATAGGAGTGTATGGTACACTCAGTATGTATCTGGAATTCCCTTTGTGGTGGTACCAAGCATTACAAAAACGCTAAAGGCAATTCTCCTTTGCCACTTAAGTGCTGAGTGTTTGACTACTCTTCTAGCCTGGTGTAACCAGGCCACGCTCCATTGGGAAGTGTTTGCAGTCGTTTCCTCCTACTTTGCATAGACCTCTGGTTAATTTTGAAACTACTGGACAGCACTGAACCAACCAACTGTTCGCCTCATAATTACCTCATGTAGCTCTACCACTAGGGCTGCACGATTAACCAAAAAATAATCGAAACAGAAATTCAGGACATCTAATGACCTAATTTTCTTATGTCGATTTTTCGATGTAAAAACAATCCTGTTCAATCAAGCGCGACGCAAATAGGAAGACGCGTGTTTTACAGATACGCCTATTTGTCGGGACCCAGAGAAAAACGCTGCTGTTATTACTGTAACCACCATTAGTATCAACCACGATCTAAACTACACTTCCCGCTCATGGCTCATAATGTGTAACAGACAACCTAATTAACATATTATATAGCAAGGTGGGCATTCTAAAACCTACTGTTAATATATCAGCTCATTCTGGCTCCAACATGGGTTTGTTCTATTCCTTCAAGACGTCATCTTCTACCGTGATCATTTCATAAGCGTAGCGTAGCAGATCAACAAAACTTTGACTTCCTTTTTTTAAGGAAGATAATTAGCCTATAAGTAGCCTAACTAATTTCCACTAACTCCCCACCTTGTACATTCTGGATTTTTCCTTATAAAAAAGGATAAAAATTAACCTTTTTCATCATCTGTGATGTTCTTCTCACCGGATAGAATGAAATCCAGATGTCATTCAGAAGTGGTAAACAATGGCTTATAACAACGCCTTTACACCAGGCAAAGGTCTGGTAAGCCTCATTGTTTTATTTACCGACCACCAGTCACATACGATTAAGATTATTTTGCCTTCTGTAAAGTATTTCTGTCATGGAGAAAATGGTTCAAATGTACAGGGACAGTGTTATGTAGCCTAAACGCCAATTTGAACAGCATGGGTAGTAAGTAGGCCTAGAAAGCGATCGCGAAAATGCATAAAATGCAGATAATCTGAAATGTTAATACACTGAAATATAATTTACATGATTTAACTATTGCCATGTGTTTTAACCGTTCACGGCAGCCCAGTCTCATTAGATCGATGTCAAATGGTGACATTCACGCAAAAGGGTTATACGTCACAATAAGACAAATACAAATTTCATCAATATACTGACGTATCACAATTTCGGCAAATGTTGGACGATTTTCTATCTGAAACTGTAATTTCATTGTAAACTGAAATGTCAAAATGGCGACGAATAATATATTTTCATTTTAATGACGATGATGAAGAAATGTTTTAAAAAGTTCCCAAACAGGCATTTTCCCAATGTAATTGCACTTTCCATTGGGTTGGTGGGTGTAGCGGTGTCATAGAGATCTGGAAAAATGTCCCGATACAGGAGCAGGCACTATTGCTATCGGGATTGGGGCCCGGGGGTCCGAAATGGGCGGTCTCTAAAACGACTCGCAATGGTATATGGATCGCAAGTGCCCAAAAGCTGTAGTTTGTGTGCATATCTTTGTTTTTCTCTGTTTGAGAGGTGATCCAAATAATCTACGGAAAGGAAATGTACCGTTTTTTGCAGCGTCTCCACAGGTAGACTGGTGTGAGCCGTCAATTAATCTATTGTTTTGCCCGCTAGCTGATCGCGCAGGTCACGTGACTGAAAACTATTAATTGTATCCTGTAGAAAATTGTGCAGTGGAGTCAACTATCTCTCAAGATCAGCGTGGTGGCACAGCTTGGTGAAGTCAGCTCTGCCTGGCAACTAAGGATGAGAGGTCGTCATCACCCTGGGACTAAATATTATGCTTAACAGTTTAGACATCCTTATAGAGGCTTATTTGTGTGTCACACTATTGATTAATTCCTACACTGTTCACGCTTAGAGTCTTATGAGTAACAAAATGCTGAGTCAGCGGGGAGCAGGGAAAGCCAGATAGAAACAGATAGGAACAGCACTCTGATTAACTAACTGTCAGCAAACAGAAGATAGGCATGATGTGGGGGTGTGAAAAGTGTGTTCAAAGATATTTTCCCCAGCAACGACACCCAGAAGGAGGAGAGAAACAGCGTAGGCCCCAAAGATTGGGAGAGAGGGCCAATACTAGCAAGTCCCCGGCTGAGCGCAGCTACGTTGATGTTTACCCCGGTAGATGAGAGGGTCGCCTCCCTGCGCCTATGGGTTGTGGGGGGAGAAACTCTAACTGAACTGTTGTCAGTGCCTATGCACCGAACGGCAGATCGGAGTATCCGCCCTTCCTGGAGACACATTGTACTCTATTAAGTTTGAATCCTTTGCATATTCATGTGCTCCTGCATGTACCTGTATGTGTAACAAGCAGAGTGTACACACGTTGTCCACCACGTTGTTATAGGCAATACTATCTTGAGAATGTGCCTCGCACTGACTTTAGAACAGGTTTTTGCTGGTCAATCACGCAATCACTTTCGGCTGCCTTAAGTTACTGTTAGCAATGCGCTAGACCACACCTCATGTTAAGACCAACATACCCATGGGCGCTCAAATGGGTGCAAGTGTGTGTGCTATTTAAACAACATGGGTGCTGGATGGGAAAATGACAACTACGTCGGTCTGAATCTAGCAAAGATGCTATGCTTGCATTTCTGCTTTGCGCCGCATTGCCCTGGTTGTAAGATAGGACATAGAAAGAGTTCTGAAATTTTAAACATTGTGCCCCCACATGGACACATGTGTTAGTGCGTGCTGAACCAAAGCACGAAGTATGCATATTTCCTAAACTTTAAAGTAAATTCTCACCAAACATGGTTTTAATGTTTAAAACTTGATTCAGAGGCCACACCAATGGTGGCTGAGCACCTGCACCTTAACCGGAGGTCACCGGAGGTCATGGCTGGCCTATGGCTTTCCGATGGGCTAGGCCCTATTGCTTGGCTCCTGTAATCGCTGCTTGCAGCTTTAATAATTATTATAATTATAATTATTATTTCGAAAAAATGTGCAGCTATATTTATTATTAGGGGTTGTTATTGTGCGTTTTCTTATTATTAAGGGCCTAGCCTTCATTGTTATTCTTAGTTTTCTTCTTATTATTATTATTAGGGGTCCAAGCACTGAAAGTGCTGGAGCCCTCCTTTAGTATCAAAGGCACAGCGAAAATTGAGTAGGCCAGAACTTTATTATTTTTTAAATCGAAACTCCTGCAGCCACTGCAACTGGATAAATGAAAGCCGCCATGACAAGTGGGAGTAAAGTACAGAAAAAAGGTAAACCTGTGATATTTTTTGGCTCATCGTAGCTGAGATTGTGTGTAACATTTAACATGTTGCAGGCTATGCAGGGATAATGTAATCTTGCTCGCGTTTCTCTCTTTACGTGCGCTAAAGTACCGAAATCTGGTACCGTTTGATTTAATCTCAATCGGTACTCGGTAGTACCGACGTAATTCAGTCGGTACTCATAAAAGTACAGAGTTCGGTACCCAACCCTAATGCTAACGCTGTAGCAGTTGGTTCTCTCTACCAGGCACTGCTCTTTTCAACGCTTTATCCAACATATTTAAACATGTTTTTGCTGCAAACCTGAACATAAGACACTTGCAGGATACTTACTCTACATTATAATAATTAGTTTGATGTAACTGAACTAGGGTTGGGTACCGAACTCGGTACTTTTAAGAGTACCAACCGAATTACGAAATAAAGTTCTGGCCTATTTATAGATTGCTCAATTTTAGCTGTTTCTTTGAGACTAAAGGAGTTTTCAGTATCTACTCTTCATGTTCAATGGATAAATAGCTCTTTATTTTTGCACGTTACGCATCTTTTTATCATTCTGGAAGTCAATCATAATATGCGCGATCACATCAAGGGCACCCAATCACGGCACAACATCGCTTCTAGCTCTCGGCAAAACATTGTCGGCGGTTCGTGTAAAACATTACGTAGCTGCAGTTGAGACTGGAGCAGTGAGATAAACAGACGCTGTAGACGTCTCTGGTTTCAGATTAAACTAGGCCTATTGTTTATAGCCAGTGTTGCCAACTTAGCGAATTTGTCGTTATATTTAGCGAGTTTTCAGACCCCTCTAGCGACTTTTTTCAAAAAGTGACTAGCGACAAATCTAGCGAATTTTGGAGACTCTGACGTGAAAGCACGTATCGTTCTTACTCTTGTCCTCCAGCAGCAGGTGCTGCTGTGGGCCCCTCCCCCGTCCCAACACACTCACAGGTGGCCCAGCTCTCCCGCAGCAGTCCCTCTCAGCACTGCAGTCAGAGCCAGGCATGTTCACCCTCCCTCCGCGTCCATACTGCAAATGAACCTCGCATGCGCCGGGATTGATGCCTCTGACTGATCCCGCCGCCATTCAAAATGTTCATGTTTTACTGTGTTTACCATACGGTAAAAAAAAAAATATATATAGTGTCTCCATAGTGTCTCTTTATGGTTAAAGGAGGAGGGTTGGAATTGTAATATTAAAAAACAAACATGAATCGACAGAAGAAAGTAGTTGTATATATTTCAGGTGTGCTTACTCACTTCTTGTCTCACGACGTTATTCCTCTCCCACAGCGTCATTCACAATGACATGCACATCACATGGCAAATTATGCAAATTAGGCGATGACGTCATTTAGCAACTTCTAGCAACTTTTAGCACAGCCAATAGCTACTTTCCTTACTGAGGAGTTGGCAACACTGTTTATAGCAACAATACTTACAACGTCCTCATTTCGGATTTAACCCTGTAGGCTACAACTACATTTAAAGTCACTATGAAAGTGTGCCACGCTATTGTAAGATAACGTAATTCTGCTTTGGAGAATGTAGTTCATACACAGCATAGACACTAGCAGGATAGGGGGTGTTCAAGAAACCTGAGGGAGGCACAGTTCAATAATGCTTACATTAGGCTGTAGGCTAAAGCAAAACTCCTAAAACATGTTGTTCGTAAAGAGTCAGTCAGGCAATTTTTTCCCTAGGCAACATTAAATTAAATGAATAAAAATTATTTAACAATTATTTAACAATTTCCGCAAACACACTTTTTGTATAGATGTATTTGTTTGATTAATACTTTTATTTGTTATTCTCTAATTTCAAAGTTTGTAGGTTGTTTAAATAAGTTTTAAAACGTTTTTCCCCGTATAGACTGGTCCATCCCATAGAACTCCATTTATATTTTTCTCTCCTGGCGCCATTCTAAAGCCTGCTTGGCGGACCTTCGATACGGAGATCCTGTCTTAACAAAATATCTGATGGTAGTCAATCTGATTTGGCTGAAAGCAAGAGAAAACACACTATCTACCAGTAACATTTTGGACCCTGACGTGATTTGATTTCTGTGACAGATTTTACGTCAAGTGTACGGTACACCTTGAGTTAAAGGGGAAAACGGAACACCGCAAGTCTACAGTACACACGTGCGTGCATAAAAAGGACATGGCCAGGGAGACACCGGGAGACGAGAAGGGCCGCTGTTGCAAATCTGACTGCGTGAAGACGGAGGTTTCTGGCAGTAAGCGCATCGGGTGACGAGAGAAAGCTCGGTGGTGCGGAGACAGAAGACTTCACCTGCTAGCGCGACGGGAGAACCTGTGCTGCACCTCGGGCTACGAGGAGCGCGTGGACGGTGTGTTGGCGGTCTGGTTCAATGGAGTTGCGCCACCGAACGTTTCTTTGTACCGAAGGATTGTGAGTATCTGATAATATTGCCCGTGCTGGGTGAAGCGGTCTCCCGACCTCACCGCACGCAAGCTACCTTCAGGCCTGCAACGTGTACAGTACTGCTTAGATTGCCGGCATAAGTTTTGTTTCTGTGGGCCCACAATATATTGTTGACGTTTAATATTTTTATGTACTTTTAATCTTTTCTCACTTACGGTGACACTCACCTCAAGAAGGGAAGTATCAGCTTGGTTAAAATGAACCTTTACTACCTAAAGGGTTACCCACTTCCTATAGGAGTGGAGTTTATTATTTTCCTTACTTACCTGATTTCCTTATTTAATTAGTGGCGAACAGTTTAATATCTAAATAACAATATTTTGTTTAATTTACCCTGTGTAAATAAATGTATATTTTGTATTATGCTCATTAAGTTCATTGCAAGTCATTTTTAGTTGTATAAGAGAAGAAGGTTAAATTACAAACATATACCCATTTCATTATTATTGTCACACCAGGTTTATTTATTCACAGTAGAATAAATAAGAAATAATTAATAGAAATTGTTCTAAATTAGAGAACCCAGGCGCTGCTCATTGCATAGTTAGGAGGTGACCAGCGTTACATGCACATTTAGAAGTAGACACATTCTATTACTGCAGTATCTCCAATGGCGTAGAGGTTTATAAACTGCCTCACAACTTTGAATGTTGTGAGTTTGAAGCTTTCTATATTGCTATATTGCCGTGACATCTCTTTGCTGCTATGAAATCTTTACTAAAACTTGTTAGCATTCTCTCCTCAAGGGTCCTCAACTTCGAGTCATGCTTTGATCATTGCCGCTTGCGGCTATATTTATTATTATTTATTATTATTATTATTATTATTATTAATAATAATATTCTCCCCTAAAAGTGATTGCCCAGCCAAAACTTTAAAACCCAGAAACACCACACTCTTAATTGGTGAATGTTCCTCTCCGGGAACCATTACCTTATCGTGGTGGAGAGGTTTAGGTGCACCTATGAACCTGAGGGCTGTGTTGTCTGGAGCCGGGTGCTCCTGGTAGTGTCTCCCAAGGCAAAGCAGTCTCAGGGGAGATGCTTACAGGTAGGTCAACACCGGGGTTCGAACCCTCAACCTTCCACCTGGGAGCCCAACACGAGACCATCCTGCCCCCCTAGATTAGGCCTTTTTTGGAACAGTCTGATTGAGTACTCCTTGTGCATCAGACCAACATACAGATAACATAGCATAACATATAGATACCTGGCGGGCCGCTTTCTACATAAATAGACAATATCTGCTGTGATCCAAACATTACAGTTGGCCTGGCTAATAGGTCTGTCACAGCGCACACGTCTTGTCAGAAAAACTATGCAAACCAAATGGCAATTCACATGAAGGTACTTCTAAACAGATATGTGGTTGTATAAGCTCTCATGCTGCCCACAGATGTTTTCTTAATAAATAAAAATATTTGATATTAAGCAGGTTGCTTAATTACGTATAACAGCAACAAGGGTCTCTAATCTCGAATTCATACTTTTTTTAATGATATTCAATTAAAATGTAATAACTATATACGGTGACTCAAACTTCAAAGTGATAAGTTATGTCCCTTACTGGACAGATTGGTCATTACAAGTAAATAAGTAAATAAATAATTCCATGAAGTGTAAGCTAAACATTACAGAAGAGAGTGGCAGAGCTGTCAACCGATGGTGAGTTGGGTCAAGAGGTAGGGGAAGACTCTGGACAGACCTGGTAAGCCACAACGTGTAGTGGGGGTAAACTGGGAACGTCTGGAGGAGGCCCTTGCCCATGAGATCTTCATCTCATACCTTCGACTGAGCCCTTTTAGCATCCCTGTGGAGGTTGGGGACATTGAACCTGAGTGGGCAATGTTCAAAACTTTCATTGCTGAAGCTGTAGCAGAGAGCTGTGGTCTCATGGTCTAAGGTGTCTCAAGGGGCGGTATCCCTCGAATATCGTGATGGACACCGGTGGTCAGGTAAGCCGTCCGACTGTAGGAGGCGGCCTTCTGGGATATGTTATCCAGGAGGAATCCTGAGGCGGTCGAGTGGCTTTTTATTGTGGCCAGCTAAAGGAACATCTTGATGTGCCACAGCTGTGAATGAATGAAGTGAATGGATTATCCCGGCAAAGGAGTAGTGCTCACTAACAGATTTTGACAGATTTGTGAACAATTTTTGAGAGAAATAGGCCTTTTGTGTTGTACAAAATTGTGCTTTACATTTTGGATATTCTATTTAATATATATTAGATCTTATAAGGGTTTAAGAGGGTGCTATGTTATTGCTTAAAAGTGAACAGACTGGGAGGCTAGTGGAAAGTTACAGAAAGAAAACATGTCCATGCAGGAGAAAATAGTGGAGCCAGCTATCTCTCAAGGTCAGCGCAGTGGCACCGCTTGGTCTCGGTGATGCCAGGTAGGCATAAGAGTTTAGATATCCTTATAGATATTGTGTGTCACACTATTGTAGGAATTAGACTTATGCGTAACAAAGTGCTGAGTCAGCAGGGATAGAAACAGATAGGGACAGCACTCTGACTTACAAACTACTAGTAAACAGGAGATAGGCATGATGTGGAGGCGTGAAGAGTGTGTTCACAGATATCTTCCCTAGGAACGACGCCCAGCAGGAGGAGAAACGGGAGAGGGCCTCAAGGATTGGGAGAGAGGTCCAATGACACTCAATCAAGATCAGATTGGGAAAACACTGTCTAAGATATTATCAATGGACCGAGAGAGAGGCAGGAGCCAAACTTTGTGAACGTGGTCAGGGAAAAAAGTGGTCCAGAGCTCTATAACTGTATCTTTGATGTACTATTACTATTAATATTAAAGCTGTCATTGTTTCCTTCTACTTTAACTCCATCAACGAACACACAGGAACTGGTGTGAGGAGAACCCCCCAGATTCCAACAATTTGGTGACCCTCAACGCGATGGAGAGGAGGCAGTAAGACGACCTGTTAAATCAACATTCTGTGGATTGAAGACAATACATTTATGTACTGTCAAACCACCACATCCTCCTAAACAATTACAGAGTACGGTAGATCAAAAATACAAATGTTTTTGGTATTGGATTGGAAGACCTGGGGGTTAGAGGCCCTCTTAAAAAGTAAGAAAAAGTGGGTTTGAAAGGCCTGGGGGTTAGAGAACTTGTGACACTTATTGTTAAAGGGAGGTAACCTGCGCAGCGTTGACCAAACTCGGTGTGTATGCGTGTGTGTATGTGCTATCCCGTGCAGTGTTGAAATTCTATCTGTTGCTAAGCCGTTCGAAATCCTGTGTGTTGGTCCAATTGAGATAGCTTTAAGGGTAATATAAGTGAATAAGTGGTATCAATTTTGTGTGTGTGACATGTTCAGTATGAATGGGATTGCAGTGTGAGATCATAAGTTATGAACAATAAGTAGAAAATATCAGAGTACAATTGTAGAAATAATTTTTGGAGTCATAAAAATTGGTGATAGGGTAATTAGATTGAACACAGAGGAGGAGTCAGGACAGGATTAAATAAAGTAGTTAAATACGAAGTAAGGGAGTCAGGTAAACAGAGGAGGAAGGCGAAATGGACAGGGAAGATTATAATGAATGGGAGAATTATGGAGGGTTTCCAGTGGATAGAAATAATTATCAATGTGGCCAGGTAGTGAAACAGTTACTGTCGGGTGTGGAAAAAGGGAGTCGAGAACAGGCAAAGACAGAGTATGAGGAAATTATGAAGGGGAGTTGAAGAGAAGTATGAGAATGTGAGAGGGGATCTTGCACCGTGCTTAATAAGGGCTGAGCTAAACGCAAGGGCAGAGCTAGAAAAACCCTCAAGAGAAGAAAATAATCAGGGGTGGATTAAAAGGAAGAGGAAAAATATGAGAGATAAATTAGACCGCCAGAGATTGCATTTACATAATATGGACCTAGCTGCAGTAGCAGTGGAGGGACACCAAGCAGGAAAGACAAAGAAAGACGCACTTAAGGAAAAGCCAGGCCCACCGCGTCCTTATAGGGAGCTAACGCTAGTACATTTCCGCCTCTGCATTCAGGGGTCTAACAAGAGAAACAGATGCCCACATTATGGGTGAAAAGTGGGCGCCTAGACGTAGAAGGGGGGTAACTGCAGTCCGCGCGACACAGACATGTTCACGCGACAGGCCCAGAGAGAGCAGGAAGAGACTGAGGAAAGAGAGAGACGTAGACGACCTCCCACACCATCCAAGACCTGGAGCACAACCAGTGAGGCAAATGATGCAGAGCCAGATGGGAGGGAAAATAGACAGCCCATTAGCATGCAGAATCAGGACCGAACCCAACAATGGGTAGCAGCAGATACACCACTCCCAGAGCAGTTACGAAGAATAGCGGGACAGAGTGCATACAACATAACAGACCAGGAATTTCCTCTACCCCCCTCTTTTGATAATCTTATTATGCCCACACATTAAACACGTCACCAGGCACTTCAAGCTCCCTTAATGTACAAGGGGCCAAATAAGGGCAAGGTGTACTCTAAATTATTAGAGTCATGCATTTTGGAAATAAAACAATGGATGTCCTTAAATTTTTTGCACCTAAACCCAGATAAGAC
>JAODOY010004560.1:0-10885 GCA_025399855.1 Forbesichthys papilliferus
GACGAGTGAGTTGCACCACTTAAGAATGTTGCGCAATAGCCTAGAGTTGAAAGGGGGAGGGGGTATGGGGGGACATTCAGCCCTGAGCCCTTTGAATGTAGCGTTTTTTGTCATACTATTACACACTTATTTATATTATATTATTATTTATTTGGTTGATGTATATTAAATATATCCCTCTGCAATATATTGAGAGTATTTCTGCACCTTGTAACCTCTTTCCTATCTCTTTAAGTAAAAATAATTCCAGAATGTAATTTGTGCAGTCTGTTAATAACAATGACAAGACATGACAAGAGAGTGACTAGGGCAGCTACTTTCTAGCACACTATACACATACATGCACAGACCTACACAAAATAAACAACATACTCAATATCTCAACCAACATGTGTAAAAGAGCAGAAGCTTAATTTGTTATCTGAAAGAAAACTCAAACTCAAACAACGAAAAACAAATTCACTATTTGAAATTATTTTCAGAAGACCAAAAAAAGTCACTGGATTGCATCTTTTTTGTTCAATCTGTTTAAGGAATGGACCAATTAGGTAATGCATTCCAAACAATCGTATTGAAGCCTTAAATATTATTGATCTACTCTTAAACATCAAAAGACCAGGCTTACCCTGGTTACAACGCGGTAGGCAATGAAGGTCTCTATAGCCGTGACATAGCTCTCGGGGTTGTCCACCGCGATGAAGAGGTCTTTCTTACCATCCTCCCCCTCATCAATCCTACACTGGTTCATCATGGAGCGAGGAGATGTGGGCAGGGGACATGGCACTGGACTGCCATCTGACAGGGACATATTCTGACAGGATTAGAGACAGACAGATTAGTCAATTATTAATACTATTATATAAATACATTTACTTTGTGGGACACAGCTGAAGACACGTTACATTAAAAGGTAAAGTAGAGATTATGTTTTATTTACTTATATAATAGATTGAATTGACTTAGTAACTGCTGTGGTACAATCTAGTCTTATTTAGACCTACAAGGGCCCCAGAGAACATTCCCTTTGTATCTGGTCAGTTATCTGGCTGGGGTTAAGTGATAATGGAGGGAAGAGGGCGATTAAATGGAATGTAAAATAGTGGCAGATGATGTAGTGCAATGACAAGTAATGCAGTAATTTAGCAGTCAGGCTAGTCCAATCCAACTAATAACAATACTAATAATTATAACAACAAATTATTACATTTGTATTATAAGATACCCCTCCAAAACGTATTGTGCACTGCAAATGCATAATTAGCCTTTTAGGTCAAAAAAGTGTACGTAAGATTTTTTATGTTATTATGTAGGATAAAATATAAAATTCACTTTTTTCCACCCAAAAATCATGTTGCCACCTCTCTGAGGGTCCTACCATGGTGTTAATGCTCAATTTGAGAACCAGTACCACATGGGTGAATGCACCCAGTGTGTGTATGTGACAACTGAATAAAAGGACACTATTAAAACACGTTTAAACGTCACAAACAAAGGCAGCAAATGTTTTCAGAAAACATTTCACAATGTACCAGCATCAACACAATGCCCCAGCCCAGCCTCTAGCCTACAACCCCTTTTATCGTAGTCAGTTTCCTGTAAAAACAACATAAACTACGGTAGTCAGCAGAAATTATCCAGCATCCCCCGCCCATCTGCTGTGGTGTGGAAAGGAGTAGACAAACTTGAACCCATTCCCCCTTTTTCGACAACAGTTTATACGCTACATCCTAATTTAAAATTGTATTCGCATAAAGTTAACCCAAATAATTAAGATAGGCTATACTTTTTTGCAAGTCAGTTAAAGTTGTAAAAAACAAAGTAGAGCAAAAGAGCTAAATAGTTTGACAGAATGGGGAGCGGTTCTGACTTGATAGGAAGCTAAAAGCTACATCGATTTAGGTAATATATTGCGATGATTGTTTGACTGCAGTTTACCGAATGTCAAACAAAACCTGACCGGAATATAACAGTGTGACAGCCAACTTCGCATTTAGGCTAATGTAGGCTGTGGTTTGTAAAATCATGTCCCACGCACGTCGTCTTGAGAGCTTTATGAATTCAAGCGCCTGATCAAAGCGACCTTTGATATGAAAACCTATTCAGCCTTGCGACCACTTTCAATTGATATGTGATTTTGTGATTATATGTAGTTGTTGTCATCGATGATAAACAATCCAGTATAAAACGAAATCATCCCAAAGTAAGGCTATACTTGAAAGAATGCAGTAATGATGATTATGAAAACGTGATAATGAAAACGAGCGCATTATTACATTTATTTCTCGTATGATGTCCACGTAGCAAAAAATCGAACTGAGCACCGGATAAATATATCTTTTCTGTTTGTTTTACCTTGCTGAAATATATCTTTTCTGTTTGTTTTACCTTGCTGAAAACTTCCAAGTCGTCATCTTCATCTAGATCTAATACCTCTCGGGATAAAGCCACAGGAACCGGAGTGTTGGACACAATAGCAGTCTCGCCTAATGTTACGCTCATTTTTGTGCAGTTTTAAAGTGGACCGATTCGGCACAGAACCTCGGTCAGAACCAACACATCGGCAATCTGTGAAACAACTTCACACACAACTTCAGAGTGAAATGCCTCCAGTGCGCAGAAACGGAAATGCTGCCAAGCCGAGAACAGTGGAGAGCAAATGCATGCGTTACATTTCAGAAAGTTAGCCATAGTTCCCTTTATCTTATCGTGTCAGCTGGTGCAGGGCTGTTGATGTTGTTCCTGTGTAGGCTAGTCATTGCGGAAATAGCTTACTATGCAACGTTTAAATCAACGAAAAAATAAGATTTTTATTTTCTTAGAGTAAATATATAGCCTACCAATTGGAATAGACTACTGTCCAACTCACATATGATTAATTCCAAAATTAAAGTATAGTCTTTAAACATTTTTTTTTAAAAGAATAGCCTAATAGGCCTATCAAACAACATTGTGTGCCATAATTGACTATTATACACACGTGCTTCAATTACCTTTATTTGTATATGTGTGTGTTTTATCCACGAGGTGTCCTCTTCTCACGTAGCACAAGGTTCTCCTCGAATGGAATAGCCTACAGGATATTAACGTCCCCTCAGAAGCGCCGCCCCCCACACTGAACGCATCGCCAAGACTGGGATAGTGTTATGTTGTGCGGTCTGCACCACTTTGTGCTCCCATTTACAGATCGTAAATGTGTATTAACACCAGATTATTAGGCTATTCAGTGCACACACAATAGACTCAGAGAGTACAGTAAAATAGCCTGAGATGAGACCCAGAACATTTAGTCTGGGAGACAAAGAACATAAAAACCAACAGACTATCGTAGGTTAATGCTGATGCAGAAATTATTCAGGCACTCTTCAAGGCAACAAAACATACAACACACATCCATCCATCCATCCATGAAACGATCACCTAAATATTTCTTCAGAAAAATAACCTTACCCCTAAGGTTTTTAAATTAACTAATAATGACAAATGAAATAACTATGAGTCTATCGTGCATTTATACAAATATGTAGCCTACTTTAAGACGTGGAAATCAAAAGTGTAGTCTAACCATCTAAAGGACTATTTTGTTAAAATTGTTAACATTAAACCTTTAATGATTATAATTATCCAGTGAAAACAGCAGTACCAAGTGATGTTTAAAAGACCCCCAAAGCCTACAAAATGACAACTATTTCATAATGTATATCCATACATGATAAACAACTGAACACAGCCTTTTATTATGTCCCATGCCCCTATACGATATGCCAGTGTGTTGAAACATATACTGTAGATAGCTACTGGAGCCCTGCTAAATCATTGATGTCTAGTGAAAACTGACGTGTCTACACATGATGCCCATATTCAAATAAAACGACTGAGAATGCAAAACCAGTTCGCACAGTGATCATAATCTGTAGGCATGGTTGTTTACTGCAGTCTGGCCTTGAGTTCAAGTCTAATAACAGCATCACCAAAAGGTGGCACTGTTGCACAACATATAGAATGCGTTTTAGTACTGTGGCATGCGCTTGGTGTGCTACTACTGTACTTGCCAGATACATTTTCACATTTAGCATACTGTACATTATGGGATGTTTAGAGATTAATTGTAAAAAAAAAGACGTATCTACATTACAAAGGGTGGGAGAGATTACAGCAACAGACTGTTAAATGGTGTATTACCTTTGTGTTATATGTCATATCACAGAAGAACATAACCAATTATTCCTAATGGACACAAAATAATCAATATCTATTGATGGATTTACTCCTGCCACAACAATTACTGACACACCCTTTGGCTCAAAGAAGATCTTCCATTTATGGCTATACTCATATTGTTCAGTAGGAGTTTTGCCTGCAGGCTATCACTATGTCTTGGCTTAGAGTGGACACTTATCCTGTATATGCAATGCATTTGAGTATTTACACAGAAGTAATTACACACCCATCGAATAGAAACTTCCCATAGCTCAAAATTATCTATTTAAACACATTATCTATTTACTGTAGACTACATTTGCCTGATTTACTATCTATATGCACTGACACAAAAAAAAACAACACAATGTGTCCTTCTGCATTTAGCATTTTACAATTCAAAATGCGGATGTGGAATAACGACGATGATGGTGGCTTCTCTTTGTTGTTTCTAGATGCATTAACATAAAGCAAAGCTGAGAAAATGCCTGTGCCATTATCAAATCTAGCATTTTCCAACGAGCACAAGACATCCACTGCGTTCTGTTCATGTGTGTTTACACTCACGTCTTGCGCACACTTGCCTATGGCCTTGCATGTACGTGCGTGCCCATTACACACACCTGTGTGTGTGTGTGTGTGTGTGTGTGTGCGTGTGTGTGCGCGAGTGTGCGTGTGTGTGCGTGTGAGTGCGTGCATCCCCTACCCGTTCCCTAGCCATTCAGATTAGAGGCTTCTATAATGGTTCCACAAAGGTCAGGGTTTTCAATGTGTGGAATCTAGAGGCGGTATGAAGCGCGGTAGACATGGAGAAAGGTCACTGCACGACGCAATCACATTATCTCTCTGCCATTTCATAGGGGTTTGTCTGTCTGATTGATTTTAAAAAATAAAGCTTTACCAAACTCAGACGATGTGTTCCACATTTACTATCACCCACCGCACAGTTACTTTAGTTCCCCTCATTACGTAGACTACTTTAGACTCACGTGTGCTGCGCTGGTGTATTGTACCATCCTGTAAGACCCACGTCTGCGTGACCAATACACCCACTGAGCCTCTCTCCACCTTCACCCGACTATGTGTTTTCGCCTTGTTGTTCCTTATGTACAGTAAAGGAGCACAAGCGGGGACCTGTAGCCTGTTTAGCTAATGTGTCCTATAGTGACACCAAATGTATTTATATCCCTCTCTCCTGAGCCGTACCGTTGCCCAGTACGAGCTCTTCCCTCCGGATGCTGCCACTGATCACTTGACCCCCACTTGTCCTGGACCTAGACCATCCAGCCCTGTCTGGAACTGTTGCTAAATAAACACGCCGCACTTCTGTCATGTTCAGCCTCCCCATTACATGTACGTCTGTGGTTTGTGTGTGTGTGGCGTGTGTGTGTGTGTGTGTGTGTGTGTGTGTGTGTGTGTGTGTGGGAGGAAGGGGGTTACCATTGCACTGTGTGTCTTCATGTGTGGCTGTGGGTATTTGTATACTATTGTCTGTCCTTTTTTAAAGTTAAAGAGGATTTGTATTTTTGTTAAAGCTGTCGTTCATAGTCCCAGGCAAAAGAATGGATCACTTTTTTACTTCTGCCATTTCCTCTATTATATCTTGAAAACATACCATTTCTTTCCAAATTCAGTATGGTATGACAGTGGAAGTCAACTTTTTTAGTCTAGCTAGTTTGGCTGGTCGTTGTTGACGGTTAGACACCATCGTGTTACTACAGCTCACTGGGAAGAATATGTAAGTGTGAACTAAACAAATATTGTTGGTGTCAAAGTACCCTGTAAATGAAAATGGAGCCTCAGATTCCATCCCAAGACTGTGTAGTCCCTTTGTTGGCTTGAATAAAGATGCAGTGGCAACTAGCACCTCTCTGTAGCCACCAGCAGTGTAATAATCAGATCAGCCATGCCTTGGGCCCACTCAACAATGGCTTACATAGATCACCTTTGTCAAACTGCATTTACACGCTGTCATGGCTATTAGCTAGGGCAGTCCACACAGACTTCTTACTAAAATACAAGGAAGAAAATATAGGACAAAATAGAAAACATTGACGGGGACTGTTTTTGGTGCAGTGTACAAATGACTAAAGCAGGAAAGCATTACTGACAATTATGGCTGAACTCTTCTGTTTGTCAGTTTTCAGATGATGTATTTTTCCCCCTTCTGCGAGTCGCTGTATGTTAAATGAATCGCTCTTGTTCAGGAAATTGCTGCTAACCACGCAGGCAGCTTCCAACATGTTCCACTTAAAGAGGGAAGAGAAAGAATGAGAGATGGAGAGAGCATGATAGAGAGAGAGAGAGAGAGCGAGAGAGAGAGAGAGAGAGATTAAATGGGGGAACTTGGCCACCTGGACGAATACATGGATGGAACAATTAAAAATCAATTTAGCGTCAAAAGCTTTGCTTTCTAATTAGGACCACATGTGGGCTGGAGCGGCTTTTTCTGTCGTTTTGTCTCACACATTGTTTCATATTTATGTTCATGTTTTTTCTAACCTCACAGTAAGCCATTGTTTTTCATCGTGTGCTTATGGTCTCACATAATGACAATACAGCGCTAAATACTGTATTATTCATACGTACAATAGTGCCGAACGTATCTAGCTAAATGGAAAGAGATTTTGGTTCATTCTCACCAGGTGTACAGTATTTGGGCTGCGGTGAGATACAGGATGGCATGTACTTTCATAAAAGATCATCTTCAACAATGTGAGTATTTTGCATAACATGAAATGCTACAGCAGTCTTTGTGTACATTATACTGTGTTTACAATATAGCATCATACATGTGAACTTGATTTTGAAGGAAGTGTTCACCAAAACATTAAAACAGTCATTATCTACTCAGTACACAGTATCAGTTAAAGCCAGACAAGTTTAGGTTTACCATATTTATTAACACAAAAACAAACTATGACATGCTAGAGTTTTTGGAAATTTACACAAATAATCACAAACATTTGTCAGTGCTATATGTTATTGTTATATTAAGGACTTTCTACCAATTTGAGAGTCTTTTAATTCAACAAAATTAATTGAGCACATAGTTATAAGAAATTGTTTTAAAAGATACTAGATATACAGTATTTGGACATTTTATTATTTAACCATTTTATTGTACTGTACAGGAGGTTTGTCATGGTGCAAAAGGTAAGAAATGATGTACACTGATTTGTAATTGTCCTTGGACAAACTGGGAATATGCGAATGTCGGAAATACCTTTGCAGAATATTCTACAAAAAAAATAAACAAGGCTATTCAAACCGAGGATGCGGGATGTCAATGACTTCATTGCCACATACAAGACCATTAACCTATCACCTTGTGGAAGCTGAATCTTTTATTCTGTACAATCAAACCAATCCTTGAAATTCATTATGAATGCTTAAAAATACTAAGCCTGTGACTTTCTAAATTTAAAGAATCAGTGCACAGCCACAAGCATTTATTTCTAGTAATTGCCAGAAATAAAAGCTAGATAAAATGTGGTAAGTATAGGCCTACTTAGTAAATGTGACTTATTTAAGTCATACAGTATGTTATTCACGTGCCTCTACTATTTGAGAAAGCATGCTCATTAGCATAGCTTGTAGCTTGTATGCTTGGCTTGACCAGCCTGCTCTAGCCACCTGTAAACTCATTCATTCATACAAAATGGCATGCATTTTTATCAAGCAGAAAATGTACCTGTTTATGGCTTCAAGAATTGTTCCCATTATCTGTGTCCAATGTAAGAATTGAATTTAGGCCAAAGCACCTTCATGTACCCAAATCCTTTTTCAAACATGTATTGAAATGATGAGTTTCACTCTGCACATTTTAAATGATAATTAAGAGCCTTGTAGCATACCAAAAAAGGACTCTTTTTTTTTTTTACTTTTTTGTTTAGTCGAATGTTTTGGCTTTGCTTCTAGAGCATTCATATAAAGGTTTACTTTTCCTTATATATTAAAGCATCATTGCATTTGTATTTTATTAATAGGCTTAAGATTACTTAATTATTTATCTGTTTTGGACAATGTGCAAAGGATCTACAGTACAGTGTTGATAATATCACAGATTAGGAGCTATCTGAGCCATAGTTATATGAAATGGACTAGAAATACAAGCATACAAATCATGTTTGCAAAGCCTTTACAAAGTTCATAACTCCTGAATCTAATTTGTTGTATGCGTGGGTTTGGGACTTGGGACCAACATATGGTAAGAGCAACTGTCCTCACAAAATCCCAGATCTTATAGTTAACATACTTGAATGCGGTTTGCATAATATTTTAACTTAAAATATAATTCTGTGTACAATGCAGTGATATACGTAGAAAACATAAGGTATTCAATGTTGACATTTGACTCATAATATACATTATAAGCATGCAGGCTCTAGGCTACAGAAGCAGTATCGACTCACAAAAAATAATCCAGAGAATAACATATTCCTATGTGTTTATAAAAGCATTCCAAATACTGTAAGATTTTGGTAATGCCAATGCTATTACAGTTTTATGAGCACGGTTCTAATTACGTTGACGTCTAAGGGCAATAATCATACTGAATTTACGAATAAACAAAGTCAATGATACTGTAGCTCTGAAAAAACCCACAAGAATGCACAGTTCCTTAAATAGAATTATAGCCATATCTTAACCCATAGTTCAACTCAGACTAGTTGCAGTGACAGGCCTCAATTAAAATCGGTTCTAATTATCACAGGCTCTCAGTATGCCACCCTGTAACCTGTCAAATCTAATTAAGTCCCTGTCACCGACAAACAAAAAATAGGCATTAATAATCAATCACCCTGAAATAAGATAAATGAGAAAACAGGGGGATGGGGGCTGAAACCTTGAGATAACAGAAAATACATTTCAACCAAAACTTCACACTCAATTCAGATGTATGTGTTTTTGTTCAAGTGCAGTCAGAGAATTAACTTGCCTCGGGTTGCAAAGGACTATGCACTGGTGTGTATGTGCATGTGTCAAAGTGCACTTCCCCTATGTGCCCAATAATGTGTGATGTGTTGGTTGGTTTGCTTCTCTGCGAGTGATTGTGTGATTTGTTGTGCGTAAATTTGTGTTTATCTGCCTGAGTGAATGCCCTACTGGGTAAATGTGCATGGACAATAAAGTATGTGCATCATCTGTATTTATCCGTGTTTATTTGGGCGTTTATTTATGATTGCCAGTGTTTTTGTGTACTGTACGTCTACCTTCATATGTCCATACCTGCACACAGTTTTAAGTATGTGGTGTGTGTGTGTGTGTGTGTGTGTGTGTGTGTGTGTGGTTTCCAAGAAAGCATACATTATAAACGGACTCTTCTGTCAGAACACTGAGAGGGCCTGGGACGATGTTGCCAATCTTTTGACACATTATACTTATTTTCCCGCAAAGAATAAATAATTCACAGTGTATTATTGCTTTAAATGTTGCATCTAGGCCAGGAGAAGGTGCAGCTCGCGCGCGGCATGCAAGGCCCGGCTGTCCCCCATACAAACGTCTGAATGTCAATGACTTCATTGCTAAAGGCAAACATGACCCGCAGTCAACAGATACATAATGTTGAAACTGTGTCTTTCTCTGACGACGGTGATGCAGGTGAAAAAGACAGCCGCACAGAGAGACAATAGGAGATAGGAAGGGGAAGTCAGACATGTAAAAAGAAGTGACGTTATTAATGCTAATTTGCCATTGTGGGTATGAGTCACTGCTATTGTGTGTCCTGGGTCTCTTACATAAACATACTGTACTGTACATATTCATTAAACCTCTACTGTTTTACATAATGCGGAAGGACAGAGTGTTTCTTTGAGCAAAGAAAATAAGGCTTGCACATGGATCCCTGGATGTCACATCTTTTGGACAGCCATAAATGTGGACAAGGTATTGAATCATTTTGAATTTAGAAGCTTTGGGTTTGGCATAACCAAGCATTTCCTGGATCATACATTGGACCCTCTTCCATGCTCTTCAACATCAAGATATCACAATGATGGTTATTTTTCACAATCTATAATGTAATGCATGATTATGGTAAACTCATGTTTATGAGTTTACCATAATGAAATTATTATGAGATTATCTTTCCCCGGTTGGGCGCTCTGGTATTGTGGGGTGGGTTGCACACCCGCCCGTGGTCTGGCCTGCTGATCTGGTGGCACTTTTGCTGCCGTGGGTGAGGCTTGGGGGACGGTATCACTGTGGTATTGAGTGACTCAGTCCGCGACTCATTTCTACATTGCCTTCAGTGTTCTGTCTGTCTGACTGGAGGCAGGGGGATGGAGAGGTGGTTTGGGGCTCATAAATTTTGGTTCCTTAGGGCGGGTGGGGGCGGGGCCTTGGATATTTGGGCTTGGTTCTTTGTTTCTCCACATGCTCGTTTGTGGTTGGTGGGTTGGACTGTTTGGCATTGCATGAACCGGGTTGGTCCGTGTGATCCATTAGTCTGTTCAATTTTTCCAGCTATGGACAGGTATCTGGGGGGGGGTAGGCCGAGTCCGGGTGTCCGGGGTTTCGCTTTTGCCAGCTTTGAGGGACTGAAGCTTAATATATTTTAACTATTTCTCCATTCTTTATGTTTACTGGTCGAGGATTCAGTATTGGATGTTCTGGGAGGTGTGTCGTGGATTGGGTTATTTAGTGCTTCTGTGGTGTCGTCTCCGGGGTTCCGCTAATGGTGGCG
>JAODOY010004561.1:0-10885 GCA_025399855.1 Forbesichthys papilliferus
TGTGTGTGTGTGTGCGTGTGCGTGTGCGTGTGCGTGTGTGTGTGCGTGTGTGTGTGCAATCGCCTCTAAGGCAGAGGCGATTGCTCTATGACTACAGGGGAAGCCCAGCTTCCCCTTTATAACAGTATAAAGTAAATAACATTACAACGTTGCTATTTAATTATTACTAAGTGTACAGCATCTGCACTATATCCCTTATCAAACCATTTATTAATTTTGTCATACTGATAACGGCGTTTGTGAACAGCATTATCGACAAGACCAAAGGAAGCACGGCCCCATAGACCGCTATTGAATTTGAGCTTGAATGGGATCCTATGAGAGATTCAAGTGTGCTCTATGGCAAAAATATCAACGTTAATTAGACAACAGTCTATTTACAGCATAGGAAAACACATCTCATTTTACTCAGTTTATTGGACAGTAGGCTATATTTAAATTGTGTCCCGCCTGGGGGCTCAGCCTATCTATTTGATGCTTTGATGCAGATTTCTCAATGAAATTAGGAAATCAGAGAGTGCTCGATACAGTAGGCTACTGATACGGTGTTCTTATTCGTATACTTGTTTACAATACATTTATAGAGTAACTAGCAACATAATTTATCTTCTTTTTATTAAAAATGGCAGACAAAATGTTGCTTAACAGATTTATTAGAGAGGTCAGTTGACTAGGCCACATAGGTGCCTTGTTAAATTAATGCCCACCAGTAATTTAATTCAATAGCAACTATTTCAGGAACCGCTTTGTTCTTATTCAATCTGAGGTTCGACTATTGGCCGAACCCTCCGTTCCAGCACCTCAGAGTAGACTTTACCAGGGAGGCTGAGAAGTGTGATATCCCTATAATTGGCACACACTCTGTTTCCTTTTTGAACAGGGGAACCACTACCCCAGTCTGCCACTCCTTGGGCACTGTCCCAGACTTCCACGCAATGTTAAAGAGGCATGTCATCCAAGAGATCCCCTCCACTCCCTGAGCTTCCAGCATTTATAAACGGATCGGTTTACAGCTTTGCCCCTCTCTTCACTCGAGTGTCCAAAACATGCGGCCTCAGATCAGATGATATGATCACAAAATCGATTTTTGAATTTCGGCCAATGGGTGCTCTGGTACCGCGTACACTTATGAGCATCCTTATGTTCGAACATGGTGTTTGTTATAGAGAGTAACAAGAGAGAGAGAAGTCTAACACCAAACGCCCGCTCGGGTTTAGATCAGGGAGGCCATTCCTCCCAATCAAACACTTGTTAGTACATAGTCTGCACTTGTAAGCTAATTGTGATCTAATAGCTAATATCTCCTAGCATTCTGCTATAGTTTATCATTTGTTGGAGTCAAATTAAGAGTTTTCCTTTGTTGGACACATTTTTATTTTGTACACTAGTTGGAGCATTGAGTGAGGAAGCGGTTTTTACCAACCTGCCTGATGATTGATTTGGATGTGTGAAACGGGAATACTTAAGGCCAACAGCCACTGGTGGCAGCATTGAGCGGTGCGTCAAAGAATGTAACGTTCAAACTGTAAAGACAAATTGATGGAGGAGCTCAGAAATCTTCAGATATTCAATGAATGTTCATGGCTTGACGCACAAGAAATAGAACTGTGTTCTAAATCTTGGCGTCAACGCGCGTCAGACGCTGCCAGTGGGCGTTAGCCTTTTGTGTGTCAGGGTCAGGGCAGTGTCATGTCAGTGTATTTTGTCTAATAAATGAATGGGAGCCATGAATAAATGGATTGACAATATCCAATGACACACTTGGCATTGTACATTAGAGTATTGGTAGCCCGGAACACGTGTCCGATACAAGCTCTCCCGTGTGCCACTCAGTGGCTAATTTAATTTTAATGGCATAGGTAATGGCCGCTACACCATTCTCTGTACATGCTGAACAAATATTCTGGTACTTCTACACAGCCCTGGCTCCGTAAATAGGAACACAAACAAATGGCGAACACCGCTCACAACAACAATGCCCTAGGCTTCACAATGCGCTTTGAATGTGTGGGGCGGAGCTTCTGAGGGAGTTGGTTTTAATTTGAAAGTTTATTTCAAAGTAAGTAAGCCTAAGCATTCTCGAGAATAACAGACGCTGCCTTCATTCTCCGAAACAGCTTGGAAGTTTTCTGATATATTGTTAACTGTACTTGTAACCAAAGGGGAAAGTTCAGTCATGACACTTCTCTATACTGTGGCACTGCAGTGCTGGAATGAGTACCCTGGCAGCTGACAGGAGCGTCATTGGCCAGCTTCAGGAACTACCTCAGCAGTCCCACAACAGCAGTTGTCTGTCTCTATTATATGATGATCTGCTTATAGCAATTATTGTTGGCTTGTGTTAGAATGTAATGGTACGATGCTTAGTAACTAAGCCATTGTTATAATAGGCTGTATATATAGGCTACTTATGTTATATATTTGATTATAACTAAGTAACTTTATGTAAGAATTGCATTATGTATATTATGCTACTTTCTACTGTAATACATACAATACAACATACTGCATGTTTGAGAAATTAATTTTATTGTGCTGATCAAAAACACATGTAAGCTTGCATACCTGCATAATCTGCCAAAATACAGATGTATAAAAAAATGAGAGATGTGGATGGTAGTTGTGTTTGCAACTGATTTGTGGCTACAACATTCTTTTCCCTCTTATCCATTCCTCGTTTTAAAGCATGAGTTAGTCTGCTGTCATGGTGTGTGTGTAATTACAGAGTGGTTGCAGCTGTATGTAGGCAGGGACTCACACAAATACATGCACATGCACACACACACACACACACACACACACACACACACAAGCACACCCACAAGCACACACACACACATGCACACACAAGCTGTACTTACAAGCCTTCCATCTTTGTGAGGGGGAAAAGTAAGCATTCTTCTGTTAATCACAGCTCTATGCTGGAGAAAGGTGTTGATTAAACACATCACGTTCTGGCTTCTTGTGAGCTCTCATTATTGGGTATTTTCAGGTCAACCTGAATTCTAATGCTAATGGTATACTGTAATATAGTGTATCCATGCAGATTTGAAGATGGGGAAAAACTGTTTTTTGCCACAAGGGGCAGAGTTGAGTTAATCTTGTGTGTGCCACATGAACTGGTGACTGGTGTGACAGTTTATATAGATTAATGCTGTTTGAGGCACATTTACTGTACACACACACACACACACACACACACACACACACACACACACACACATTGAATTTAGTACTGCATTTCCAATTAATGATTTATAGTTTGAAAATCCCTAAATGCATGTCTCATTTGAATATTTGCAAATACCTATGTGGATGGATAAGGCCTTTAAAATCTGTTAATGTTAAAATATATTTATGGTATAGCCAAGGCAAATCTGTCATAGGGTAATCAGAATTGACCTTTCCCAAGCCCCCCCGCCCCTTTCACTTGTCCTACCTAGTTACAGTAACTAGGTAGGACAAAACACCATAGAAAACTATTACAGCAAAACAGTTCCGTCAGATTCACAAAATGCTCAACTGTTATTGGAAGACATGCAAAAAGGGGCGGGGCTTGGGAAAGGTCAATTAGAAATAGCAGGAGTCCAGCCAGTGGACTGTGGGATGTAGAGGTGCTGTAAGTGACGCTGGAGAAAGAATGGTAATATTTCAACTCATAAAAAAACGAAAACACTCCCTCAGAAGCTCCACCTCTTAACTTGCACACCATTGTAAAGGCTGGAATAGTGTTATGTGGTGCAGTATGCACCACTTTGTTTGAGTTCTCATTTACAGAGCTAGGGCTGTGTAGAAACAGCAGATTCCTGTTCAGTGCGCTCACAGAATGAACAGCTAGCCACCCGAGAGGAGATATTCTCTGAATAGATTTGCTCACCTAACCTTTAATGGGCGAGTAAAAGGCACGGATGTAAGATACTGTGCTGTTCTGTACTGCAACTGCCTTGCCTGTTCCTGAGCACGAGCCATGCGATCTGAAAACCCAGCCTCACACACACACACACACACACTGACCTGCGTGCATGTTTTGCTGCACACACACACAAACACACATGCATTTGCACTTCGGCTAGCATGCACGCTCATATGCGAGCACATCCACATCCAGTATTGCGAATGCTTGCAGATATGTGGACACATCAAACACACACTCACACACACACACACACACACAAACCCACTTCCTGCCTGTGTTGCCGAAGCTCACTCGCCCTCTTGCTGTGTTACCATGTGACTGCTCTAATGAATGAATAGCTGTCAGCACGCGCGCACACGCACACACACACTCGCATTTATACTCTGCTTGATCTCTCACTGCCGGTTAGTTGACATTTTGACGTTTGTGTGTATGTGTGTGTGTGTGTGTGAGCGCGTATGCACAAGACAGAGGCGATAGAGAAAGCAAATCAGCTCGTTTGTGCGTGATTGTGTGTGTGCGCGCGTGTGTGCATGTGTGTGTATGTAGAAAACACTTCTCATTCAGTAGCTAGGTACATCGGATATGTCACTCAGCTAAAAAAAGAATCGTACATTCGGGTGTGGGTGGGAGAGTGGAGCTGGCTGAGAGAGATGAAGCAAAGTGAGAGAGAGAGGGGGGGTGAGAGAGAGGGAGAGAGAAAGGAGAAGGAGAAAGAAGAGGGGAGGGATGGAGGTAGTTGGAGATGCAGAGTGAGAGAAAAAGAGAGAGAGAGAGCGCATTGCAACGGACAATTAGAAATGTGCTTCGAAATCGCCTCTACATTTATTATGAATGGAATAGGCCACTATAGGCCGTGTGTGTGTGTGTGGGAAGGGAGGGGGGAAGGGGATATCTCTTTATATTAATCAATCTATATTTATCTCTGCCACTCATTTTCTGCCTTTAACCAGTACGTTTTTTTAATTTGTCCTCTCTTATAAAATAAAGCCATTTTTTTTGCATCCAGCCTGCCACCAAAAGGACGCATGATGCTGAGGCAGAGAGGCATTGTATTTATTTTTGCTCATCTCTTTGGTCAGGCAGCTTGTCCCGGCTATTACGATATCCTGTCATTGTGTTTATTTTGCTGCTCTATTTGGTAGATCATGTGTGGGCATGGCTTAGCGCTGACAACACCGTCACTTGTGTTACCTTTTCTTATAGCATGTCTAGCCTCTTAGCAAACATCTCACTGGAATTGTAATTTCAAGATAATTAAATAAAAAGCCCCCAATTTGTATCTTTGTGTGTGTAAAAGGGTGTGTGGATCTTGTACGATCACACAATGGCCTGTTAGCTTAGCTTTCTTTAACCCTAAAATATTAATTATTCATAATTGTTATTGTTTAATAACTCATAGTTCTGGGGCACCACCAAACCTTTAGTATAGTTTGAAATGTCCTTCAACGACAACAGCTCAATTGACTATTCACAACTAGAGGCTGAGTAAAGCGAGTCACAAAGTCCTTCTGGCTATATATACGACAAAAGGGCGAATACAGTGATAATGGAGACATAAACGTATAAAATACGCTTAAAACTTTAACTTTAAAGATAGTAACTAGTTAACCTAACTTGGTAAATAAACAAAACGGCGATGGCCTAACGGCAAAGTTAGCATCTAATTCTTAATACGTCGTGCAGCGAGGTTGAACAATTTTTTTATTTATGGTGGCATTGACTTATGCCAACTGATGTAACATAACTATATATACACCTAGGCTTACTTGAGGAGCATTTTAACCTTAAGAACATTTAAAGCCTTACACTCGCCTGACACACCTCTGCCTCTCACAGGAGGGGGCCTGAGAGCCTAGGACCCGTGAAGTCTGGGCTCTGCAGGAGTTGGGGCTTTGGGTTCCCCCTGCTGGAGTACACTGTGCTGTGAGCATGTGGTCTGTCTTATGGGTTGAACAATTAGTTACTGATATAAACCATCCTGCTTTCAAAATTCTAATATTGCATGTCCATTGGTCAGTCACTCCTGAGTATTTCAACTCTAAACAAGACAGATTATACTTATACACTGAAACTGTTTCCATCGTCCACCAAAAGAGAGCAGACACTTCATCTACATGGAACATATACACTCAACTCCATACCACTCCATAACACATTGTGTCTAGGCATATTGGTAACTGAATTGTTCATACAGAAAATGCATAGAGGCAAAAGCTATTTTTGTGCTGTTCCAAAGTATTTCACACTTTGGAAACATATTCAGCACATATTTACATGTAAAAAATAAGATTTTTATAGTGGCCCCCAGTGTGTGCAACCTTTAAGGATTTAATTAATGAATAAAACAATTTAATTAACAATTAAATGTACAACTTCTAACTGCCATGCTTTATAAATTAGTCCTAGGCAAACTAGAACCAGTACATTTATTGAATCATTCTTGAATTCATCTTTTGTGCCTGGATCATGACAATGGTAGGCTAATAGCCCTCAGATAACAACTATTAAAGTCTTTGCAATGTAAATCGTACCCAAAAAAAAACAAAAGCGTACAAACGAATAATCATAGCTGGTCGATAAATCAGACAAGCATTTATTTTCTCTTGTTTTGTATAGCTGTGTCATATAGCGATGGTGATCTGAAGTGACCTACTTTCGTTTTCTCTATACCAAATGATTCAGAACATATTGCTTGTTGTAGGACCCAAAAGTCATGGGTTTTAGACTGCTCATTGTGCTTTTCATTGCAGTTAAAATTGAAACATACAAAATCTACTGAACTGGATGGGTTCAGTTCTGTAGCAGCCCAGAGATTTCGCCATTATTATTTAATTCATTCATTCATTCATTCATTCATACGTACATACATACATACGCACATGCATACATGCAAATTATAATGCACCAGGAGACAGCATCTACATGTGTGGCAAGAGCATTAGCTTAACATGTGGTCAGTTTTATGTTGACATATTACTGTAACTGTCAATTGCTATTATTGGAACTGGAACAGCATAATTTGAGACTGCTTGCTACAAATCTGTCTGTGTACTCAATAGTGCAGCGGTGGGATGTGGCACAAAGGAAGTCCTGTGGTTTATGTATCGGGTTACTAAGGTAACAGACACACTGCTCTCTCCCTTGATGACACAGACAAAGTCTAAAGCTATTTCTGCAATTACTGATTTCTGGAAGTGAAAGAATAAAATATATACAGTGCAGACTCAGTGTCCACTACGCTGCCAATTTATCTTATTCAGCTTTTAACTCCATTTTAGTAAGGTGAAGTGACTTAACTCCCTTAGATCTAACCACCATCACCCTAGAAAGTTCTATAGGTTGTGCAGATGACTCAGGTGTTGTGTGTTGTGTGTGTGGTAGACAGGTAGTACATGTTTCTTCTCACAAGCGCACATTCACACAAACACAAACACACACACACACACACACACACACACACACAAACCTCAGATAAGGTATCTTCACTGTAACCAAACGAACAATAATAAACTAGACTAACAACAGAATTCGAAATCTGTATATCTGAATATCTGTATTGCCACCATTACAGTATTATCATTTAAACTCATGGACTCATGGGCACATGAGTTTGTAGGTGGGTTTAGGCATAACATTTTAGGGGTTAGGTTCAAACCCTGCAATCAAACACATATATATTACAATACATACATTACATTTACAGTAATCCTGCTCTTTCCTCAATAATAATAATAATAATAATAATAATAATAATAATAATAATAATAATAATAATAATGTCTTCATGCTCTACATGCAGCCATTTTATGTTTCTATTTGAAGATGTGTCATGCAGTGAGATAACGCTGTGCTTTGAAACCCATGGAGTCCATTTCTTTGACTTTAGCGCCAACCCGTAAGAACCAAGCCCTATTGATTCGGGTGCACTTTAGGTGTAACCCAACACTATTCCTTCCACTATCACCCCTACCCCTCCCTGTTCCTTCCCCCAGGACCCCTCGTTGATCCCTTCTCAGCATCCAAAATATCATCCTGACTGTCTAGGATGTTGAGTCTGCCTGGAAATTATTGATCCTGGCAGGGAGCATCTGATTATGATGTGTTTAATGGCTCTCTGGATGGGGGTGTTATTGTTTTAAAGGCTTCGTCTGGTTTCTCTGGAGATGGCCTCGATGAGGTCAGCACAGGGCGATAGGAGAGAGAGGAGAGGAGGGAAATCCACAAGAAGAGAGAGAGAGAGAGAGAGAGAAAAAGAGGGGGGGAGACAGAGAGAGAGAGGGGAGAGAGAGAGGGAAAGAGCATACAAGTGAATAGGACAGCTGACAGGGAAAAAGAGAAATATGAGGAGGAAGATGGAGAGAGAACGAGAGGAATACATTAGACGGCAGTATAATCAATACTTCATAGCATGACATCATCGTTTAACCGGACTGGCAGGACACTGGGGACCTTGCCAGTAACCGACAGCAACCGGACCCCGGCCGTAAATCATTAATGTCATCTGTCCGTCTCTCCATCCATTCATCCTACCCTCCATCCTTTAAGTGTGTTGTTTCATGCCAGGGCACCTTCAAGACAAACACAGTATTAGTCAACAACAGATTTTAAATGCTGCTGTTGTTGGCTTAAACCATTTACGCATTCAACCAAACAATATTAGCCTGCCTACTACAAGGTATAATACTAGCCTCACAAGACCATCCTGATCGTGCAAGCTTCAGTTTAGTTTTGCCGTGAAAATCAGTCTGAAAAGCCAATAAAATTGCGACTGAATATGAGTAGAGGTTGATCTGACATCAGCATTGTACTGACAGATAGTTTGACGTGGTTAGGTGTGTCGGCAGCGGAAGCGACTTGAAAACAACAGACAGTTCATCCAATCAACTGCCAAGTATTTTTTTAGTGGCTTCCCCTTCGATGGAAGGCTTCCCACTACTACTAATAATACCGTAAGAATGAAAAACTAATAATAATAATAATAATCATAATCATAATCATAATAACATTCATCTACTGGATCATTACCAATATCATTAGATGGTTGCAGATGCCTTGTGTCTCGAAAGTGTTTTATATATAGGCATGTAAACAAGCTTGGCGTTGGATCTAATGACGTATATTGAAGGACTCAACATATTGTCACTTAGACAAATGTTGAGCAGGGGTTTGTAACACCAGCCCTATGCTAAACTGAGCACACCTATTAGATGGCAAACAGGAGACATCCTCTATGTCACCCAGCTGACCTCTAGACCAGACAGGATGAATTATTTGTAGACTACAAACACATACATAAGCACATCTACATCTCTATACACATGCAATTATTGTAAATAGACATACTGACAAAACTCAGAATGCACACAGACACAAACAAAATAAACAAGCGTAACAAAAAAGAGTAAAAAGAGTAACAACTTCATTATTTCAGGTGTGTAAATATAGACTGACCTCATACACGTTATTATTAGCATACAAAAACCCTGGAAACCCAACTCTGTCAACTATGGCTGCTTTAATAATGATGGTAGCCAAACTTTCCTGTTTGTCAGAGTTTAAACTTGGATCAGAAGAGGAAAAACACCTTGGACTGATATGAAAAATAATAAAGGTAGAGAGAGAGTCAGACAGAAAACCAAACCAGATGGGGACTAACACATATTGGTCAATATTGAATACCAGTAAAGTGACATATATTGATGGAGATATAGGAAAAGTACAGACTTCATACACACAGACCAGCAAGCTGTCAGACTAAGACATAAATAGCCAGGTTGACAGATACACAATTATCAGTAACAAAATAAAGGTGCTTTTATTGTCACATACACATTGCAAAATGCATCCTCTGCATTTAACATCCCTCAAAAAGAGCAGTGGGCAGCCACTGGGCAGCACCCAGGGACCAACTCCAGATTAGAGCCAGTGCCACTGGTCAGGTAGCACTGGCTGGAGGGTGAACCTAACATGTGTTTTAGATATTGATATTGGGGGAAACCGGAGCACCGGGAGGAAACCCACGCAGACACAGGGAGAACATGCATACTCCACACAAAATGGCCGGGACCTTCTTGTTGTGAGGCCACAGTGCTATCCACTGGGCAAATGCTGTCTTTTCTTTTCGTATTTTCTTTATTTATTTATTTTGTATACAATTTCTTCTTTTGAAGGTAAATATATAGTCTAGGGAGTAACATACTACACCACTAACAAGCCTAAACTATATGTTTACAATATATGCATGCCACATTGCTATTACAGTAATATATGTAGATAACACCCTAATATAACCAAGCAATATATCCACTTTGGCCACTGGGGGCAGGTGTTTTCCCAGGATGTCAGGACTTCCACAGTTGCTAGACTGGTATGGTGAAAAGCCGTTAGTAACCCCTTTATGGCAATGACAGGCTTGCAGAGAGCCAAGGTGTCTCTAGGTTAATCCTAATATCAGTGCGTGTGCGCTCAAACACACACAGAGGCAAGAATGTGCATGTATATATGTACACACAAAAACACACAATCCTCAGCACTGACTAATGCTATGTCCCGGTTGCTATAGTGACGCGGTGACAGAATGCTGAGCTCAGTTCCTGTTTATACACACACAAACGCACGTATGTGTGTGTGTGTGTTTCGTCACACCACCCTCTTAGGGATTGTGGTGAGTGTTGATTAGTGAGCATTTCAACACTGTGGCGTAGGAAGTGTGTATGGATATAGTTGTTGCATGCCTGCATCTGTGTGTGTGTGTGTGTGTGTGTGTGTGTGTCTATTAGTGTATGTGAGGGTATATACTGTATGTGTACGTGCGTGTTAGCGTGTAATGTGTGTGTGTGTGTGTGTGTGTGTGTGTGTGTGTGTGTGTGCGTGTATATAGAGTGAGTGTGAGAGAGAGAGTTGAGAGAGAGAGTGAGACAGAGATAGAGTGTGTGTATGTGAAAGAGAGAGAGAGAGAGAGAGAGA
>JAODOY010004562.1:0-32800 GCA_025399855.1 Forbesichthys papilliferus
GGAGACCCTACCAGGAGCACTAGGCTCCAGACAACACAGCCCTCAGGTTCATAGGGGAACCCAAACCTCTCCACCACAATAAGGTTATGGTTCCCGGAGAGGTTCTAGGAAAATTATTTATGACAAATGTATGGAAATTAAATAAATAAGATGCTTTTCATTGTGTTGATTTCATAAGAAGCTTGTGAATGATTTTGAGTAGATGATGACTTGTTTCCCAGAAATCCTCTCACTTTTTTTCTATACCCCATTGAATTCCTGTAATGGCACATTGAATGCCATTGAAAAGACACTAAGTGTGCTATGAATTGGCATAATGTTCAGAAGGATCAGACAATTAGCCGTTGTATCTCACAGCATTCCATTTAAAATGGAGTGGAGTCAAAATGGAAACTCTTTGATCTCATTGCCACAGTCTACCTTGTTATTCCCTAAAACAGTCTGTGCTCCATCATCCCAGCCCAAACTAAGTGGGAGAGAATGTATTGTAGGCCACAGCTTTTGCTTCATCTAACCTGTATTTGACCCTACAGTATAGAGCATGCAAACAGCATTTTTCGGACCTTGGCACTAGTCATGGGAGCATGGTACATATATCTTTAATTAATTCAAATCTGGTACAGTAGCCATCTGGTACAGTAGCCAATACAGCAGCTTGTGTTAAAACAAAAGTTGTTGAGAACACCTGTCTCCATAGGGTTGTAAAGAGGTGCCAATATATTTCAGTCAGTCTGAGGCACTCAAGGGGTTATAGAAAAAAAAAACTTTAATATAACTTGGCAAACAGTCATTGTAACAATAAAAACACACCTACACGTTTCAGCCTGTAGGCCTTCATCAGGGCAAAAGAGTAGAGTGCTAGTCTGCTTTTGGGCTGTACTTCTGTTAATCTACTAATGAAGGGAAAGGTCACATGACCAGGAAGAGGGTCAAGGCTGAAGTAGTTAAATGACTAGCCATTTCCTATGCTTATAAGGAAACATGTCAGAGAATACAAACCCAGAACACAAAAACAAAAACATTTAAAATATATACAACATTAATAGAAGAGTACAAATACTTAATATACTCTTCAATATGCAAACTATTAAGACAATTGAACTAGTTAAAAGGACATTTACATAAAAGGTATAAAGTCTAGTTCTCCATTCAAACCTGGGTACTGCATAGCTTTTAATGTGTAGACCATTTAATGTGTATAACATTTGTAATAGCTTTTTTAATCTTTCTGTTTTTAAGCTTGTGTTAACAAAAGTTGTTGAGAACACCTGTTTTTATAGGGTTGTAAAGAGGTGCCAATATATGTTCATTCATTTATGTTTAATTTATGTTTTCGGATTGACGCAGGAAGTGGGAGAGGTGTAGTGCTTTCATAGAATACACAATTTCCCAGATGCTAAGGTTAAATGTTACAGTACTTCCCTTAAAACATCCATGATAACATTAATAAAAAGTAAACTGAAATCAAAGTTGTATAGTGTGTTTAGAATGTTTGATTTATTGCAGAAAAACAAAAAGTTAGGCCTACAGTACTATATTTTTAATTAAAAAATAAAACATTTAAATTAAATAACATAATTAAATATAAATGTAAATACAATGTAGCCTATTACGATATAGGTTGTTATTAATTCATTATTATCAACTGTATATGTTTATTTAACTAGCAAATTATCACACAATTAGCATATTAGATTTTTTTATTGCCTAATCTTAGCTGACGCTGACGCTTCCCAATATTACTACTATAATGCTGTTTTGTTTTCATTTTTACAAGATACATATTTATTCTTTACACAGCACTCATATTTCTTTGTGCATACAGCAGACCCAACTAAGAGCTTTCCCAGGGGTATGTACTGAGCCAGTTACATTCAGTATATATTTGGAACAGATACATGTATCACAAATCCAATTGTGTATTACTGTATGACATGTAAATGTATATATGTGCAGTTCAACTTAATTGAGGTACCGTGCCTTTATCTACCTCATGCTGTAAATGCAAGTTGATAATGTTTGGGTAAAACAAAGAGTTTGGACTTCATAGCACAAACACTAAATTCAAGCAGTAAAAAGCTAAAGATAACTTAGCTAAATATAATTACAACAGATGATCACATGATTTATATGTGGGTCATGTCTTATAGCCCCCATATCATCACTGTTCAATACAATTTGGATGTTCTTGATGATTTGGCATACGGGTCTTCATGACATATTTCACTGGCTGCATAATGAATTGAAAATTACAGATAAATGTGTGACGAAATAGATATCTAGCCTGAGAAATATTATGTGTTGTTTGGCAACATATGGAATTCTTATGGAACTAATTTTGTTGGTGGAACTCAGTGAATGATGAAAATCAAAAACTGTTCTCCAATAAAATTAGAGACACCAATTAATATAACTGTTAACAAATGCAATATCAAACTCGAGATTGTGCTGTTGAAGCAAATATCACGGTTGTGTCTGTAAATTGTTGTTCATAACTGTGAACAGATCACAGTCATGACAAAATATGCCCACAAAAGCCTTCTCGTGTAATAATGCCTCAATGATCATGCGGTCAATGGTTAACAGAACATTATCTGTGTGAAATGATTTGACCTGCTCATGACAAACCAGAAATGGGAATAGGAAAATCTGTATTGCTTTATTTATGTGCACTGGCATAAAAAAATGTGATAATTGCAATAATTGTTTGTTTAGCTGCATTGCTGTAGTGTGCTTTGGGTATTTATAGTGTATTTGTATGTCAGTGTAAAATGTCAATGTAGACCTTCATGCTGACAACAAAGTACAATCTACTTTGACATAATATTTTAATGTCTCTACTGTATGTAAGCTGACTAGCTGAGTCTAAATTCCTTATAAATATATACTGCATTTACTATATATATATATTATATATATATATATATATATACCATATATACTGTACATACTGTTTTTCTTATTTTTCTTCTAAAATTAAAAACAATTTTAAACTCCAATGATACTGTACCAGTATACATATTGTGCGACAAATTTAACTTTTTAATTCCATCAACACAATTACATGGATGCCCAGTGTGTGTCCATGTAAATGGAAATTAGCTTCTAGTCCATTATACATGGCTTACATTTATCTCGTTTTCTCAGTATTGGAAAATTAAAGAAGCATGTAGAATGTTCAGTGTTTGTTTGGATTAATGGTGCCTTGATGATCCAATGAGCACACATTCATTCATTTACTGCTTGCTTTCAAAAGAGAGCTGAGGCATTCAGATGAATAGGTGTAGTCCCTGCGGTGCATTCAGTGTGATGAACTATAGAGAGGAGTGTGACAGAGCCATGGTCAGAGCTGAGTGCAGGCTTAGATAAAAGCCAACATCTGTGATGGAGATCAGGGATGAGGGCGAGCAATCAAAGCTGACTAAAGGTAAAGTAACGATTCAGTGGGTAGATGTTCCTCACTCATGAGACCTGGCTAAAATGGTTTGTATAACATTCATTATTGAAAATATACAATACAGTACATGTTACAATTATTATTTTGCATCATATTTAAGGTAACAGTTGGATTTGTTGAATAACAGTTGTAAACATGTCATGAGTAAATACAGTATGCATGCTTAACCTATACTATCAATGTTATTATGAAGGAAAAATACCTAGACATTTCCCAATATCATTTTGCATGAAGTGATAAGACTCAGTCAAAACAACTTAATCAATGGGTTATCTTGTAAACAAGAGCATTCATAATTCATAATTTCTCATGAATTGTTTAAAATAACTGGTCTCATGACCATGAGCGACTAAAAAACTGAAAGCAGTGATGGGAAATTGTGTTTGGCTGTGTGTCACTTGAGTGTTTCAATTTTATTTTAAAACATTGCTAATGTTTTACCATTATAGTGGCTGCTATTGCTGTTATGGAACTGAGCTAAACCTTTATATACCCTGTATAAAAATCAACAAATATTATACTGTACATCAATCAGTGAACTCTTTTAAGTCTCTTCTTAAAACATATTTGTCTAGAAGAGCCTTCCTTGATTTTATTTTATTTTATTTTATTTTATTATTATTATTAAACTATACTTCAATGTTTTCTATTATCTTGTATAATTGATTGAATTTGCCCTTGTGAAAGCAAATTGTATGTGAATTTGAAAAGTGCTCTATAAATAAATCTTCTTCTTATTATTACTACATATATCTTCCTTTCTTATTTTCCCCTCCCCCTTGGGAAACGAGTAGCAACCCAGAAGCTGGAGTGTAGCAACAGTTATTCCAAGTTTTACTGTGAGTTAGATGCCTGAGATGTTGATTTGCATAAATGCAATGTTAACAGACACCATTTGGAGGATGAGCAATTGCTTTGTCATGTTTGCCTGCATCTTTCCAAAATGCAGTTACATTTTAATATGCTGACATTTTAATAAAACAGACACTAAAGTTTCTGTGTTGTTATTGGTAAACTGATATTTGGTTTTACGGCTTTATACATTTAAATACATTGATTTACTCAGTTCAGTTCAGTCACATATTCACGTGCAGTTATATCTCAGTTTGTATGGTCCTATAAACTGAACATTAATCTGGTTCAAGCTATATTTGGAACATATTTATTCTTTTGATATAAAATGTTCTTAACAAATAAATAACGGTCACATCGGTGTGTGAATGTGAGGCAAAATACTCTAAAGCATTTTGGATAAAACCACTACAGTATATAAAAACTGTCCATTTGCTATGAAACATATGTCAAAATCTCAAATTATTTGCACTGAAATGAACTAAACAAACAAACTAAAATGATATTCTGTGATCCATTTCACTTTTTAAATGTATATTCGGAAGTGCTTTCGAATTCGAACAGTTACGACATGACTGGTCAAGTCTATACGTCCTGAACAAAGAATAACATAATTCTCCCTCTTTGTGTGTTGTAATCCAACCACCTTTGTTCTTTTGCCGCGGGTGCAAGTTAGTACATGTGTGTGTGTGTCTCACAGAGCATTTGTTTTGGTCTGAAATGCTGGTGAGCTTAATGACACATCTATAGTAGTGAAAGAAAGTCATATAGAACCACTTTAAAGTAAGGATGGCACAATCCAATTTTTACAGTCCCAATAGCGATACAAATAGAATACCTGCACTTTGGGTATCAGCCGATACCGAGTACCGATCCAATTCCAGTGTTAAATTAAGATGTATTCCTCACTGTGACTGAGGAAGTGTTGGAGGAAGAAACTTCGAATCATGTTTTGTGTAAGGAAACAACAGGCTTGAACATTGTTCTCCTAACTCTAAAACACAATGTGACATGGGATATATATGAATGTAAGGAAACAAAATGTTGTTGATGATTTATGCATAAGTTTGAGTGGTTTGGTTTAAGGTTGCAAAGTAAATGACAACCAATCTCTATTGTATGACCTAAATGCAGTTTAGAAACCTGTTGCTGATAGTGTGATAGTGTGGCCTGGGTAGGTTAGATATTGCTGATGCTTGACATTAGACGTGCTCATGAAAATGTAATTAAATTGTATCAGCCCCATAGATCGGTTGCAACTGTCCAATTTGTTACTGATACCGATCCAGCTATTAATGTCAGTATCCGGCCAATTTCGGATCTCAGTATCGTATCGGTGCAATACCTCATTTAAAGATTGCCAATTGTAAAAATAAATTTAAAAAAGTGTCTGCATCAGTTATTTTGTTTGAAGGGACTTGAAATGGCTGGCCTAATTCCTAATAAAACATTCCTCTCTGACAACATAAAACAAGATTAGGCCCCAGATATGACATCATTTCTGTATTAGAACCAATTGTCTTTCTGCCATTCCCACTTCTGTAGCCAATCAGGTTAGGGAAAGTGCAGTCAACGGAAACAGAAGGCGCCCATAGTGACAGAAAATGGAATGATATTGAGCCTTCAAAGTTTACTTCCCACATACTGAAAATACTGGAACAATGGAATAATAGAAGGATCAAAGGTAGTGCAAAGTCTCCTCAAGGTATCCCTCATTTCATCAGGTCATATGAAGAAATGTCACTTCAGGAAATGCGTCTAGCTGACAGTGAAGTTTTATTTGTCTGTACGAGCGCGGCAAATGATGCAGAATTGTGCAGCACAGGCACGTCTACAGCTGGTTTCAACCTGGTCAACCCTGAAAGCTTGGTCTTGTCCAATTTTAAGAAGCCACCCCTAATCGTTGGTTGATGGTTGAGGCACACTGCAATGCGTTTCCCACTGACAGACGTCAGAGTCGTCCCCCGTGCATAATATCCATGCAATTCTGCTTCTGACAGATATGTGTTGTAATCTCTTTGAAAATGAACATTTGCAACATGTAAGATTCTCTGAGCTGCAGTTTGAAGAGTAAGATAGAGAAAATGACACGGGCACTGAAAAACAAAATCCTCATGGCCCCTGCCTGCGCTTGCATTTTAATGCCCTCACATGTGATTTATCATGTTCAAATTTACAAGAGATTGCTTCCATATAGGTAATTATTACAAAACTCTAAAGAAACCTTTAAAATCTAAATGGATTTACAGTTAAATTCAATATATTCATAAATTACCAAGTCAATCTAATCATATTTGCTTAATAATGCAAATTTACAGCCTACTATGGTGGATTTCAAAAACTATAGCCAACATGTCAATCATTAAATGTATCTGATTGATAGGCCTCTTACATTGTCTTGTACTATATACACTACTGTACTATTATATACCTGGGCATCTGAACAGAATTATAAAGAATATTACGTGCACAAGATGTTTCACCTTGTAGTTTACACATCTTACAGTATGTGCATTTCCTCAATAACGTTATGTGAAACCTGCATACTGGTATTAGCAACTGACATCTGACATCTCCAGATAAAGTGTCTAAAACACTTGAAACAAGACCCTATGTAAAACAAGATGTCTAATTTATATAATGCAGGTAATTGAGTGTTATCTTTGAGCCATTTAAAACAATTACAGTTGAAAAAATAACAATTATGTACTTAATGTCCATATATATTACTCATTCATAAAGTGTGACCTATTATGGCTGAAAAGTAGGCAGTTATTTTTATTGGATCAGATTTTTGCTTTTAGTGAGACGCATGAATTCTAAATCAGTGATACGGCTAACAAATACTGTAATCTCAACGTAGCCTTTTTAAAGCATGATGAGATGTAAGCGTTAACAGTGCAGTTTGTGTGGAGATTTCTAAAGTTCAATCTGGTTCAACCTCAATGCACAGCACTTTATGGTTATAGACTTAAATGCTGCTTAATTCTAGGCCAGCATGTCTCCTACAAGCAGCCACCTGTCTAACTACTTAATGAAGCTGTTGTTGTGAATTTTCACCAATTAATATTTCATGAGACTTCTAGGAATAAACTCATCAATATCATTCAAACTTAATATTTAATGGATATGTATTGATTACAATGCATTATTAGGCATTTCACCATTGCATTGTTTTCACTTGAACATAATATGCAGACTCAGAAGACAGAAGACTTCCCCCACGTTCATGAATAAAGTGCCATATGGTCAGGAACATGTTCAGCACTGTTGCCTCAATAAAGTATTGTTGACACTGCCCTCTAGAGATGTGTGGTAGTGCATTAGTACTGCAGGCTCTTACATAGTCTATATTAAGTCTGCACTAGGGGGGCATTTGGTCTCAGGTAGTACAATTATGCTATTAAGGGATTCACTTTACATGTTTCGGACAGAGTAAATTTAGTGTTGTTCAGTTTGGAACTTTTTCACTGACCTGGAAAATGAAATATGGGGCATTATGAGCACAAGCCCATTCTACATATACAGTATACATTTATTTAGGATACAAAAGTGTTAGGTTAAGGTCTGAAATAGTCACAAATGCTTATAGATACATTTTGTAATCCTGAAATATGTTGCTTTGGTGGAATAAGTGGCTATGACTTCAATTAATTCCTATTAAAAAAAATCTAGTGGCTGTCTTTCTGAATAACATATTTCATGGACTATGAAAAAAGACCTTTGGGAACCATTTCACAAAAGGCTTAGAGTGCAATGAACATCATTATAAAGTAAAGGGGAAAGAAAATCTTGGCTAAAGCTTAGGTTATTGCTGATTAAAATGAAATACCCTGAGGCAACTGTCAAGTTTTTGGTGGTCCTGACAATACATGACAACCTCTCTCTTAAAGATTACTTCTTTGAGCTGACCAATGAAAAATGGAATATGCAAATAACTATTAATGGAATACATAATTCACTTTAAATTGAACATTAAACAACTTGTGCGACTGATGTAAAACTTTGTCTTTGTAGATGTTTGTTTGCAGATGTATTACAAAGTGATCAGTATCAATAATAACTGAGAATGGTAATCTGATTATCAAAATAAAAAAACTAAAAAAAACACACATAACCCTGCTGATGATTCATTCATCTAACTTACTGTCAAGGAGAATGTTCTCCCATGAATCCATAGTCTCATAAATACCACAAACCGCCCATTAAAGATCTTACCACTTGAAAGAGAGTGGTATAGAATTTACTTACAACTTTATAACTCATTAAACCATTTGTAACTTGTTGAGTAATTGTAACATCTTGCCATTGTAAAATATATTGTTTTTAAAGTGGGTCCATCATATTGAAACATTCTCTATGAAAATAATAAGAGTTAGTTTAATGTCAATATGATTATAATCAATGTATCTTTCTCTTGTTATTTGCAGGCTTATCGTGGCTGAGTGTAGTGAATTGTGGTTATTTGTCATGTTATATCATTGTAAATACGCACCTGACTGACCTGCTATTCGTTCATATTCTGCTTGACCTGACCAAAGCCTTCGACACCATCTCTATACCCACTCCTTTTAGAAACTGACAATGTCAATTTAACAAATTATATACATCTTATCCTGTAGTCTTGCAGATCCAGCCTCCCTTCACTTCTCTGGGACATAATATTAATAATAATAATAATAATAATAATAATAATAATAATAATACATTAAAATAACAATAATACTACATTTTATTTGGGATGCCTTTAAAACACTCAAGGACATATTACATTGCAAAAAGGCAAATACATAGATATACATAGATATAAAACATTTGGCTGAGACATATATATTATAGTAATAAACATTCGATCAAGGCCGAATATACAATGTAGAAACACGACACACCCAAACCAAAAATATCTTGGAAATATATACAAAATAATCAAAATAAAATACATGCTTGTTGGAAGGGCAAGGAAGTCAAGTGACCGCGGAACAAAGAAACAAATGTCCTTGAAGAAGTAAGTTTTGAGGAGCTTAGCAAACAAGGTGACCATGGTGGCATCTCATATGTGCAGTGGAAGGGGGCAGGGTCTGGGGCAGAGCAGCTGAAGGCCCATGGTGGGGAAGTGGAATGGAAGGGTGATGAGTAGACCTGTAGAGGAGGAGCGAAGTGATCGGGAGGGAGTATGTGGCAGGAGAAGGTCAGAGAGGTAGGAGGGAGTCAGATTGTGGAGGGCCTTGTACAATATGTGAGGAGGAGAGTCTTGAATTTGATACAGGATGGTACAGGAAGTCAATGATGTTTGATAAGAATCGGAGTGATGTGAGCTGCTGTCCTTGTATTTGTGAGGATTCTGGCAGCAGAGTTCTGAACTTGGGGGCGATTGATGACTTTGGTTGGGATGCCAGCGAGGAGAGAGTTGCAGTTATCCAGACGTGAAGTGACAAAGGCATGGATGAGGATTTATTGAGTTTGAAAGTGAAGGATGGAGTCTAGATATGTTTTGGAGGTGAAAGAAGGATGCTTGGGTGATGGTTTTGATGTGTGATTTGAAGGAGAGGTAGTCATAAAATGTGACGCCAAGACTTTTCAAGGTTGTTGACAGTGGGTTTGGGAGACTGGCAATGTTAAGGCTAGGGTTATCTTTTGTGGAGTGGATTTGGAGCCAATGAGCAGGACATCTGTCTTGCTGTTGTTGAGTTTGAGGGCTTTAAGAGTCATCCAGCACTGAAGGTCCTGAAGTTAATTGGTGAGGGAGATAGGGGGGAGAGATGAGGTGGGTTTGGTTGAGATGTAGAGCAGGGGGTCATCTGGGTAGCAGTAAAAGTCAATGTTGTGTTGTCTTATAACAATACGTTCTCATTCCCAACTTTTCTGCACTATTCTGGCGACATAGCGTTGCCTGTTGCAACATAATTTGAAGGTTCTGTTATTCTGTTGGTATTTAGCGGGACTTTTGGACTCTCCGGATCTGAATGTATACGTTTTTAATTTATGCAAATTTGGACACAATCCGATCCCGAAATCTGTTCCGAACGGACCCGATGACAAACAGACCCGTACCCGAGAAGTACCTCATTCACTAAACCACTCAAAACACAAAGTCCTTGTGAAGCATTCGTCAAATAAAATGTAGGCCTATTATTATTATTATTATTATTATTATTATTATTATTATTATTATTATTATTATAGTGACTTGCAGTATGGGATGTATTCTATTATGAAATCTGAAATATTGCGAAGAAATCTGGGAATCCCACGGTCCCACATTATCACTCGTCTAACGTTGTTAATATATTTTATATGTAATATAGAACACCACGTTGATGGTGTTATGGGCAATGGACACAGGTAGCCTACCAGACACAGGGGCAAAATCCGTCCCACAATACCTCCTGAACATACGAGAGGTTTAAAAATCCACAAGAAATACATAATCCTGCACAAATAAATCGGCTTAATGGACGGATTTAGATGTGGTTGAATCCGGAGAAAGATTATAAGGGAAACTGTGAAATAAAGAGCGAGTGAAGTACACAGGGATGACAGTGGTTGCGTCTGTCTGGAAGGCGGGACTATGAGAGAGCGAGAGGTCGGAGAGAGAGAGAGAGAGCGAGAGAGAGAAGAGAGAGAGAGAGAGAGAGAGAGAGAGAGATTTGATTGAGGACCAGATTTTCACCGAACGTATCCGGTTTTTCCAATTTCAGACTGCGCGGCAACAGCTACTGTTGTCTAATTGGGAAATACTCTGCTTCTAATTGTGGTCAGCAAGTCGTGTTTGCGCTGGCGGTCGCTGTCTTTTCTCTGAATGCATTTATAACAGCGAACTTCTTATATTTCCCAGTCATACTTGAGCTGCATCATGAATAGTTTCAGGGCACATCTCAATCGCATACCTTTGGAATGGTGGGGATTACGCAGCCGAAAACCGGAGAGCATGTAAACGCAGATGGAGTTTGGGATTTATTGCAAAATAAGGGAAAGATGACCGTCTTCTCTTTGTGTTTGCTCTTGTGCGCAGATCTACTGGATTTAGCCTTTGGTAAGTCATTTCACAGACTCAATAATATCAACATTTTAAAGTCGTCCTTTATTGTGAGGCCTTAGCCTACGTTTGGAGAGGAGTTTCTTATTATTTTACATGTAAAATAGCCTACAAAGTGATGGTGATGACTTTGGTGAGACGATGTCATGCCTGTCATGCCAACTTTCCCCAATGACAACCAAGTCCTTGAAAGATAAATGAAACGATCGACTCGACTGTTAAATGCATGATGTTTTGCCATATGACCTTAAGGGGGGATCGCTAAGAGTACGGTTATATGAAGCAAATGTATCGAACGTGTACATCTGTCCGCATTTAGTTAGTCTACAGTATAGCCTTAAAGATCATGCTATATTACATCGCCTACACACATCTTAACGGCGCATCAATTGTTTGGTTGAACCACTCTTTTTTTCGATAAGTTAAACGTGTACCAATATCTGCAGAAGAAAGTTGTTTTCCTTGAAATATACGCAATACTGTATTTTATGTCCTGGCTTGCGCTGTCAGCGCATCAGACCGGTACGTAGCATCCCAAATGATTTATGTCAGAGTAGCCTATAATGTTCAAATGTTCAAACTAAAAAGCGCAATACTGTTTTCATTCCAAACATTTATTGATTTCATATTCTAATGCAGCATTGCTTCCATCAGTTTTATGGTTTGGGGGAAATGGGTGGTGACATAATGATGGTTGCCAGACTTCCCTGCTGTATAATAGCCGACTTTAGGCAGATTCTGGGGAGGATCAGGATGTACTGTAGATTATTCTTGGGAAATGAACGCGGACCACCATGTCAACGATGTAAGGATATTATGCATCACTGCTGAGATATTATGCAGACATTTTTCAATTTAATAATTTAGCTCTTGTTGGATCAATATTAATATTCAACACAGTTTGTCCACGGAAGAAGTGACTGATAGCCCGTGGCTTGTACACTATTGACAATTAAAGTCCCCAGTTGCATATCATTTTCAAATGCATTCTGTAATACCACATGGCACCTGGTCAAGAGAACAATGAGGCTTCCCACATGAACAAATAACCTGTCGTCACTAACATAGTTAGCAAAATATTTTGCCTCCTAAGACAATCTCCTATTTCACATTGTTGCTGCTTGATGCTATATGCTGGCTCTTGGTGACCTAATGAAGGTCACAACATTTACATTAGGCTACAGTATACAGTATAACGTATTTGCTAATGCTGTTGATTGATGCTGATCTTACACAGTTTCTTGATAGGCTATACCGTTATATACAGTGCTGCCTGCCTTGGCAGTATGCTACCAGTTGCTAAAGGCTTTACATGTAAAGGCTTTATTCATGGTTTTAAATTGGCCTAAATGTTTCACTATGTTACACAGCATCTCTTTAAAGGTGCCCTTAGTATGGAAGTGTGCTTCGCCATTGCTACACTTTGGATTACAATGCAAGGGTAAACATTGTAGGACAGGATTTCACCAGTCGAGGGGTTGTATGGATTGTGATGCCAATGTTGAGTTTTACTTCATTACTCCTGTTACTGTAGCTGCTGTACATTATACAGTTTGGCATTTTTATTAAATATTATTATACATTTTAGCTATACACATTGTACTTGAAGAATTTATACATTCGGAGAATTACACAAACATGAACCATTTGGATCCATACATTTCACTGTACTAATTTATCTTCAATCTCTGTGAATCATGTGTACAGGTCCATCTCGATGAATGAGAAAATTGTGTTTAAGTTCAATAATTTTAATAATTCAATTGACAAAGTGGATTACTTACACACAAAGTGAAGTCGTCTGTATTTGGCAACATTCATTTTTATAAACATTTCCTTAGCATTTAAAAAAAACAAAAAAACATTTATGACTACTTATAAATGATTATTTATCTATAAAACTGAAGTAGTAATTAATAAACTAAGCTACTACAGTCATGCAGTACATATATTTTATGCACATCCTCTACTCACGCGGTAGCGTCGGCAAATCATTGTCGGTCAAAACTCAAAAGTACCACATCTCCTATCTGCCAGTAGCATACTTACATATTTATAGCCTACCTAATGATAGAGGACAGCCACTTCTGAAGTAGTGTGCTGTGCAGGATTTGTGTTCATATAATGAACGGGTGTAGTAGGCCTGTCACGATAATTACTATATCACCTTATCGTGCGATATATGGAAATAACCTCGATTATTTTCTGACCGCGATAATATTGTATTTACAAGCGTGTTGCTGACATAAGACAAGTTAAAGTGCTGCGCTGCTCCTGTGCGTTTCTCTCCTGTGCTCGTTTCTCTCTCTCTCTCTCTCTCTCACACACACAAACACACAGAGCAGACAGCTACAGCTGATTTAGAAGAATGAATGCAAAAATACGGCATTTGTTTTATTCGCTTCAAGGTAGCCTACCTACTTTGCCAAGCAATGAAACTAGTGTAACCAACAAATAATTCATGTCACACGACTTTGGCAGAACAGAGTTGCGTTTAGAATTGGCAAACATTTTTCCATTTGCTTAAGTTCTCAATGAACACACATTATTTCAATCTAATATGTTTGGGATTTTTACACAGAAAGTTCAACATTCAAGGTCAAAGCAAATATGTTCGCCACAAACATTTGCCAATTCAACTCACCTCTATCATTTTGCTGCTGGTTAAAATATCTATCGGTCTACAGAAAATATGGAATTTGTTGCTGCAAACCTGAAATTATTAAAGTAAGTTGACATTTTGCTGTTTCTTAATGATAACAATTTTGAGTTCGCTTTAGAAGGCACACTATTCACCCACATAGTCTACGATCTCCCAAACATATTCGTCACTTTCATCCTAAAATACTTTATTAAGTTACTGCTTAAGTTTACTGCGTAATTCACAACCAACCTTTACCTCGACAGTGTGTTGGCTTCTTGCTTTGAATACAACATGTTTCCCGTGTTTCAGTTAAACTCCTCCCTGCTTCCCTGGTCGACTCCTTGTATTAACCCTATATAGTCAGTCATTCCACCCTTGTCTTTTCTTGTCTGCCCTTAAAATGACAATAATACCGTTTATTGCAATCATTTCTTGGAAAATTAATCGGCCAACAAAAAAATAGTTATCGTGACAGGCCTAAACGGGTGCATCCGCGGAATTGCCATGACGTGCAACTGGCCCTACAGCTAGCAAACAACCATCACGGTAGGCTACAGCAAAGTGAGTGAGCACGGGCAGTGAATATATATATTTTTTTGTTAATTTTTGCTGCTAGCATTATGTTAGCATAATCAATGTATTGTCGCAATTTACGTATATGGCTGGAACAGACTACTTGCAGTGTCTACTCCAAGTATAGAGGGCGGTGCAATCGCTGATTATGTGATCAGCCACAAGTTTAGTACATCCAACGTAAAATGCGATGGCACAGCGTACACTATCTGCGGTCTGGCTGCACTTACTTTTTAGTTGCGCTCGCTAACGTACGTACATGAGGCCCTAAATGAGCCTTGACAATGCATGCCAAATGTGTTGGGTGGAGCTTCTGAGGGAGAATTGCATGGCATTGAAGGGAGAGATGTTTTTGTTTTGATGAGATCAAATATCAACAATCTTTCTCCAGCATTGCTTACTCTACAGTACCTTTAATTTAGTGTTTCTCAGAATATAAAGACAGCGTAAGTCATTCTTGAGAACGCTTGATAACTTCGAGCTCAAATCAAAACAAACTCCCTCAGAAGCTCCGCCCACACACTGTGTGCATGTGTGCATGCTGAAGTCATGATTTTCTTTGTGTTTATGGGAGAATATAGTATAAGCAGCAGTTTCGTAAAAGCAGGACAGAAACTCTGCCTCTCTCTGCATGGTGCCCGACGCGTTATGACACCGAGATATTTTCCTGCCATTGTGTTCAGCATGTTGCATCTGCAATAGAATCGGCTGCATGCAAGCAGTTGCATCATTAATGAGGAATGAGCTCGCTACTGCGCTTACCAATAGAAAATGTACAACATGTTACTCGATCTCAAAGGAAAGACTGTGTCCTTCAGAATCATTTGGCTATGGGCTTTTCAATTTCATTCAAACTTTTTTCTCTCTCTCTCTTTGATCTCTCTTCGATTTGCTCTTGTTTTGACAAGAAGCTGCTAATCTCTTAGAAAAATTATGTTTTACCATGCTCATTTTGCAATTTACCAGTAAATAAAAACCAACAACATTATTTTAGGCTACTTTGATTCCTTGCATTCTAAATGACAGATCCATTAGGATCTTCTGGTCTCGTTCTGGGGTAAGGGGGGTCACAGTAGGGAAAAGACAAAGCCCTCCGTTCAAATTTAGGTCAGGACATGGACCAGGGTGAAGCCGGTGATTTGGCAGCGACATTGCTCCATTACTGGGCTACAGGAGTTGGTGGTGGTGGGGGGTATAATCACAATCCATGGACTCATCATCGTCGCGTCAGAGCCCACAGACACTGAGCAGGAGGCGTTCTTCTGCAGACTCTCACAGCCTCTGGGCAAGGGATTCATTCCATTAATACAGACTAATCTCTTGTTATGAATCAAATGTTGCATTTAATGATGAAATGTCCATTATTCTCTTTAATCATTTGTATACTTGTTTGTTTGTACCACTGAGGTTTTGGTGAGGTGGTTGGTTTCACATTGTTGCAACCTGACCTGTACTGTACAGTCGGTTTTGGACATGTTTTACATTTAAAAAGAAGCAGTAGTGTTGGATCTATTGCTTTTTCTGTACACTGTCCTTGTCTGCCAGTGAAAGGTGAGCTTGACTCAAGGGAAGTAAGAATAGATATAGGCAGGAAAATGTGTTATTGTTATGCCACAAAATAACCATTACCATGCTCTGTTTCGGGGATGTGTATAACAGTTATAATATGAAATGATCATGCACAAATCTGCAGCAATTCCCCTTTGTTTATCTTTTGGTTCAGTTTACATTCTGTTCTGCTACTATTTGGTTGGTCAAAATAATTGGATCTGTGCCTTTTTCTTTCTCATAGGATCATTTATATGCTCCTGTGGGCAGCTTTGAATTAAACTGGAGATCAATGACAATAAAATACTGGCATTATTGATTTGTTGTTCATCTTTGTAATTTCAATGATATTTTGGACTCACCTAGATGGTTCAATACATAGCATGTCATCAGTTAATCTATATCATATAAAACCACATACTATAACTCTGCATTTATGGTTAAATGGTCAAGATGCTTTAAATCCACCATTAAAGCTGAGGTCACATATATCACAAACCCTTTATCTTGCTTAGAAAATATAAACTAATATCTAGTTGATTAGGTGTACACACATTAACATTTGCGTTTTCTTGTCTCTTAACCCGTTCAACTACAGTCGACGGCATAGCTCTAGGATAAAATCTGTTTAGATCTAAATCAAATATAATCTATGACATGCAATGAACTACAGTATGGCAAAAGGCCAATGTAATAATGTAATAGAGCTATATGAAGCAAATTATAACTAAAGAAAAGATTAAACCCCACTCTTCCTTTAGAAGAGGTGGGACATCTGTCCATAACGATCTTTGTCCATTGTACATTTGCGTGATTATATATGGTTCCACCTGTGACCACCTTTTATAACAGGAATAATGTAATTATAGCCTTTATGCTCACCTTTCAGTCTGAACCTTTTGAAAGCTGAAGTCCCATTTAATGTGATGAACAATTCACATTAAAACATGAGACTGTATAGTGACCCAGAAATGGCAGCTTTTGACAAAGGATTTCAGAAAGTCAAAATGACCTCAAACGGTGTAGTGTTAGTAGCTGTGTGTGCGCCCTTCGGAAGTTACATTATTACTAATGTTTTTCACGGTCAAGGTGAGTATTTACTGTCAAAATCAAAATAATTAATTTCTCAAGAGTGCCTGAATAAACTGAATTAAATTAAATGAAAAGCAGACAGTTTTGCAATATAACATTTCATAAAGCTTGACTGCAGTGGGTCTAGATATTAAACTATTGAATATAGAGACTAAAGGCTGACCAGACATATTTCAATTATGCATATGGTTACTCGTCACACGGAGGCTCATTTTGAGAGAAATTCTGCCCTTCAACATGCATTTGAAAAGGCATCCATCTCAACAATGAAATGGTCGACATGGTGATAAGCTACTTACAAGATCCTCACATACTGACAGTTGGCTACTGTTTTTTTGTGTGGAATCCAACCCCCTCCATGTGGACATTTTGGGACTTGCTAATGTGTTTGTTGAATACCAGTCATTGAAAACACATTAACATAACCCTTGGATATGGGCATGGCTTCCAAGATGATTTGTTTCCTCGTAGCAGCACATCCTTGGGGAAGACCAGAGGGCATATGTCTCCTACAGTGCAAATAATGCAACTGAATCTGTAGCTATTAAGCCAAATCTGTCCTCCCCCACTGTCATCGTATGCTGCTTGCACTGCAAGTGCTGAGAAGAGAATCAAAGATCTTCATCTGGCAAATGAACTTCGCCTGGCGTGTGAGGCTGAACCAGTCTGCCATCTCAGGCAATGGTGTTGGACATGAAGAAGGCTATGATTAGCAGAGACAAGTAAAGTCTTGGGGCAAAGGGTTGAAACAATACAGTAACTGCCCTCTATAGCCCTACGTTCCTCTGCTGCTTAGAGGAGCACTGGCTTGCGTGGGCGTTTCAAGTAACTCTGAATTACTCAGCAGCTGCTGGTGAAGAGATAGGCAAGTTTGTAGAAGAGCTTGGTTTCATAGCATTTCCCAAGACAGTTCAAGAGAAAGAAATTCTGCCCTCTCTGATCATAAGAGAGCATTTTGTCTCTTGCCGTTTTTACAGGATATTTAATTTGCCACCTACATTGTTCTGATATTAGTCCTGAGGACAGCTAAGTATTTGGAAATGTCTTCACAGGCCATAACAGTATTTTTACTGTAGTATCCTGTACCGTCATAACCTGACACACCAGATGGATGGTTTGACACAAGTACATCTGGGGCGCCGCCCATCGAAGCCGTTTCAAAAAATCTTGGCAGTTGATTGGATGAACCATCTGGGCGACTGTTGTTTTCAAGTTGCCTTTGCTGTCGGCACATCTAAACCATGAGCAGGTCAATTGCTACTCGGATTCAGTTGTGAGGATTTCTTGACTTTCCAGTCAATATACTATAGCTTGCAAAAAAACATTTTTTCAATAACGGTGATATGATTTTAAAACATATTTCTGATATTTCGATAATGTATATATTCCACACCATTTCCACATCACTGAATGATGGGCGCAGCAGTCAGTTAAAATAGAAGAATAGGAGCTTTGTGCCTGGTGAAATCCACTACAGACACGCAGCCAGTGCAAAGCCGTATTAGGGCTGGGCGGTATGAGAAAAAATATCATGGTATTTTCAAAAAACATAATTTATATGTATAGTATAAGTATAGTATAGACAAAATATGTATAGTATATGTATATATATATATATATATAATTTTTTAAAAAGTGCATGTCTGGGCCTTTGTGGTTTAGTTCTAATTTCTGGATAGAATATCAAAACATTTTAAATTGAGCATGTAGGCCTATGTGAAGGATTTGATTAGGCTCCACATATGGCACAATATATGATTATGATTATATGACTCTTAGTTTTGCGTTTGTCTCAATTTTACACTAAAAATCTGAATTTATTTAAACCCATCGTATTACTCTTGTCAGTGAGATTAACAATATTATGCCACTACATGTACATTGCTTTGGGTTTAAAACAGAAAAAGATGACGCTCAAATGTGGGAATTTCCAAATATTAGCTCTGTAATCATACTGTGTTAAACCCAAAATCTGTGGCGCACGCACAGCCCAGACATGCACTGTATAGCATGTGGCTCATACATTAACCAAAAACAATTATATGTAGGCACGCTGCTGCACCAAATACGAGAGCTAACAAAATGCATGGAAATAGAACTATTTAGAGAGAATCACATAGCCTCGGGCTTATTGTTCCACAAACGTTATGTTAGATTAAATTAATTAGTTTCATTGATTGCGTGAGAGTGAGAGTGTGTGGCAAGTTTCTCAAATATCCATTCGAAGAGTTTTAAAAACAAACTTTCAGCTGTTGCACGATATCTGACTTTATTAGCACAGCCGGCTACATTTACACTGATCGGTGCACATAATCACATAAAATGAAACCAATACATCCTACCAAACGTAAATTGAAGCTTAGTTGTCTAGTCAAACATTGCATCTGTAAACGGAGAAAAGCTCACGTGTAGACCTGGTTTACAACTGGCTCCAGAGCCGCCGGCCGCTTGAATCACATCAATGCACCGCAACGAGGGGCGGTGTCTGGGTGGACATAAATATAGCTATACATTATAAATACTAACAGAACGAAAATAGTTGTGAAATCACGCATGTTTTTATGAAGGCTAAAAGGTGAACATTTTTTTGCACAATTTTTATTAATAAAATATGATCATTTCATAGAGATTTCATAAGACTTCAAATGCATTTGTCAGAATTTAATAAGGACTCAATTGTGGGAATTCTTAACAGTTTTTGTGAGGCTTATATTGTTCATATCGATAACAGAATTAAATTGTATTGACTGAAATTCATAAATATATTGTTAAATACATTTAGGCCATATTGTCCAGTCCTAGCTTTGAATTTAGTACAGTTGGACCCTGTCTACAGTTAGGTTTCACCAAAGGAGTTTTAAGACTCAAGGAACTGCATCGCTAATCTCAGATGATTTATAATTTCCATGTAAATAATGATTTATTCTGACGCTGTTCATGTACGTTCAGTATAGCAGGTGAAATTCTTCAACGTCACTGTGACCTCAGCTTTAGTTGATACCAGCTCTGCTGGTGTTGTGTTTTTCTCTTGGAATGCATGTCAAGGTTATTAGAGAACGCAAAAAGATTCAACATGATTTTTATTTGCATTGAAGTACACAAAAAATCTTGGATGATAAGATGAGATATATTTTGTCACGCTCTGGATTGCATAAAGGAGAATTATATGAAGCTAAAGGAAAGTGGAAATACACAGTGAGTGTAGATAACAAATAAAATAAAAACATTCTATGCATTAAATTTCACTTATTTTATTTGACATGCAATACATTGTAAAGGACCTTGCCACATTTAGGATTTCTACATTTATATAGATGGTCACTGTTGGTGTTTTATCAACCTCTTCAGGATGAAAAGCATTCAGTGTGGCAGTATGTAATTATATGAGACAATAATGTATTCAATCCCAAACGATTCTACAGCCACATCACATACCTTCCATATATTGCTATGCAATATATTGCTAAGCAATGCCTCTGTAGCATACTCTATGTTTCTGTAGTGTCCAGTTTTAGATAGGATGAATGGAAAGATCTCAAATCTGCAACTGTTTTTATGGATGATTTCAAACTGCTGATTGGATTAAGCGAGGATTGTGGGGAATTTTTTACATGAGATTTTGTAACTTTATTGATGCTGGCTTCCTACCAGTGATCCACATATATATTCTTTCCCAGAAATGGGATCTCATTGTATCACCAAAAATGTATTAAGACATCAGTCCGTAGCAGGTTTCAAAGCAAGTGAGCCTAGATGGACAGGTCTCCATGATCACTTAATTCATTTATCATTGATGATACTGTAACATGTATCAGCTCCTGCAACAGGATGGCATGCTAGTTCAGCAAGTGAAACCAATTCATGTGATAGGTGTTGTTAGGCTGAGCTTACACCAAATGGCGAATGGCCTAATGGCAAATGCATTGTGTTACATTCATGGCAATGGGGAAATATACTTTTTTAACCACGCCAATACTTTTGTAAACCACAATCTGAAACTGCACATGTAATATTGGTTCCACACCTGAACGCTTGCATGTTGGATTCCAAACGTGACTGTACCTACAGTACCTAAAGGCTAATTTATGCTTCTGCATCGAGTCTACGTCATAGAAATAGTTGTTTGCTGCTACATTCATGTAATATTCTTTACAGCATTTATAGAACTTGACACTTAAATTGTATAGATCTAATAAGCATTAATTAATGAATGATCATTATCTTAGATTGTAACACACCTTGCACCTCAAAGATTTAATGTACATATCTCCACAAATAACATTTGAGTTTAAGTATGGATGGTCGCCAGGAAAAGATGAAGGGGAGGAAAAAAATACACAAAGTGCTTTGGCAACAGTTCAGTCCCATGTTGGCTCAGCCAAATGTATTAAATACACAAACTATTCTTAATCTGTTGTCGTTTTTTATGCCTACTCTTAACAAATACAGTAAATGGCACTTGTACAACTGTTTAAAAGCAATATACCATGCAAGGTTGTGTTGTTGTGGCCGGTTTCCATTTCTCCAGTCACACAAATAGGGATACAACGATTAGACATTTTGATGGTATGATTAAAGTCTGAGGAATAATCACGGTTTCATGATTATTATGCATGCATTTCACACCTGCAATGTCGTTTTGGAGAGCGATCTAATGCCCTTTCTTCTAATTTACTGCCAATGGCGCAACTCTTAACTCACTGCTATTTCATTGAGTGTTTCCTCAGAAAAAAATTGCTACTAACTTGTGGGGGGAGAGGTTAATGGAGATGCCCAGGCGTCCCCCTATTTTCGTAGGGTTCCAGGGACCTTCCCCTGGCCTATGTACTAAACAATGATCCTGGTAACATTTCATAAAAGGATAAACTTCAAATAATTCAAAAATATATTTTCCATTCCCCAGAAATTACCTTAATAATGTTAATTGCATTTTGGTGCCTGGAAGGTCACTGGTATGTGTAGAAAATATAGCTGTATTTCATATAGATATTCAATTAACAGTATCAATGTTTCAAATCATCTGTTCTCCACTACAGTGTACTTTGTTGACTGTCTCTGAATGCACGTAGCTCTGCTGCTGGAAAGCCAAAACAATCACTGTAATTTAGAGCACATTTAAAGAAAACAGCTGGTCGTAGTGGACTTTCTTTAAACAATTCGGAATTCATAGTTGCTGTCTTCTCTGCACTTTTTGTTTGTGAGTCATTGAAGCCAGAAATTATAGCCAGAGATTAAATACAGATATCTATAATGTAATTCTGAATAGTCACAATTACAGTTGAAGATATCTTAAATTCCCCTCAATTCAAGATATCTACATCGTCCTTTTAAGATGTCTTAAATAACGTCTTAACTAGTCAAAATCAGTTGTAGATATCTGGAACTGGAATTACAGCCAGTCATTATTCTGTTAAAGATATCAACAATAGACGTTTAGGATAGCTGCAACCTATTTACAGATATCTGTAATGAGAAACCCCATAGAGATGAATGGTGATTGCTGTTTGAAACCTACTTGTCGAAACGGAATTACAGATATCTATAACTGCTGTTTTGACCATTCAAAAAAACGTTGTAGGTATCTCAAAATTATGGCTAGTCACAATTAATTACGACTAGTTCAAATTACAATGCAGATATATTAATTCTGGATAGTCAACTCTAGTGAATAAATGTTAAAACAGCTTGCCAAATGTGCAACACCTTTAGCTTCAATTTTGCAAAACGGCATCAGTCTACACTCCTTGGTCTCCTGGTTGGGCTATAGCTGTTGAAACATAAGTAATGGTCACACCCCCTTATGCTTAATAGATCTCACAGTGTGAACTGAATACACTGTATGTTAAGTTATACAGTAGGTTGATACTTTCAATTGCCCATTATTCTGTACAAACGTTTACGTAAAGGGCAAAATGTCAGTCACTTTAAGTTTCGCTTGCATGAATTTTCTCCCACTGAGCCTAATTACATGTAAATCATCACATGGAGGTGATGGTGACAGAGAAGGGTACAAACGGTGGTCATTTGGAAACATCTTTGCATTTGAAAAGAGTAGGCAAATGGGTGAAATACATTTGTAGACTTAGAATCTATGATAGTATCATAGATTCAGTCAGTCAGTCAGTCAGTCAGATAGTCAGTCAGATATTTCAAATGAGTAAAAGTTTCTATCGATTGTTTTTGGTGTTAGCTTGGTAAAACCACTTTTGCAAGCTCCACTCTGCATTTCAGCGTGAGTGGGAACTGTGAACCGGTAAGTGATCGACCAGCTAATTTGGTTGGTGCCTACAGCAAGTGTTTAGGAAAATCATCTCCAAGTTGTTCTATTTCTGATCGGACAGATCTGGTGATCCAAGTGTCTGATGATAACATTGTTTGAAAATCATCATCGAATTAGTCATTAGCTAAAAGTGGTCCAATCGCCTACCAATGCATTCTGTTGATATATTTTGACTAAATATTATATGTTAAATTGGGAGTTTCTGTTTCAATCTACAGTTGCATACTGTAGATGAATCAGGCTGGTATTAGGCTAATATACAGGACATTGTGAAGATTTGGTTGCCCTTGAATGCTGTTCTTAGGAATGAGTAAACAGCAAATAATATAGCCTCAGCCTTGACTCTTAGTCCCCAGCGTTATTTGTCACGTCATCATGCTTGAGCATAATGAGTTTTTCTTTTATTTATTTTCTTGTATGCCCTATGGCTACTATAAAATTCCCCCTCTTGGTCAATAAAATTGGGGCGCTTCACTTTCATTTCATCCTTCTAGATTGTTTCATGCGATTCTTGCAAAAGGGGATGGAGTGTACAATAAAACTTGCATCCTTGTCCTGGTCAGTCGACAGAACATTAAGCAACATTGTGCAGGAAACAGAGACCTCCATCATGTGTTTGCAATAAAGAGGGACACACATCTTAAAGCTGCCACAGTGAACCAGGTGGCAAAACAATATGTTTAGTAACTTTGGCAAAACAATCCTGTTATTAGTTTTTTTTATGAAATATATTACTTCATATTTAAACATTTGCTGCAAACTACAGGTCAATATTTAAACCATCTAATCTATCTATAGGCACTCTATCCATGAGCATGTAGACATGGTCCTGAGGTTCTGTTGTTCTGAACCAACATCAGAATGAGGAAGATATGTGATGTTGGTACAAGGCGGTGTGGTTTGAGTAACTAAAAAAACTGCTGCTCTCCTGGGATTCAGTCCCTACAGAGTTTACAGAGATGGTGTGAAAACCAAAAATCACCCAGTGAGCGGTGCTGTGATTGAAATAGCCTTGGTATTCCGAGGGTTCAGAGGAGAAGTGCCAAACTGGTTCAAATGGACAGGAAGGAACGCCGTAGAGTGATAGTACAGTACAGTCCCTCAGGACTTCTTTTGTGTTGTTATTGCTTCCCAAAATGACAGCATCTGCTGTGGTGTTTCTGAAATATTTCAATGCCACTGTGACATTTTTTTACTTTTCAGTGGATGGGGCTAGATCCAGTAGAAGATTACCCTGGGGATCCATTGCCCCAGTGGTCACTTTAGTAAGCAAACGCTGTACATGATAAAGAGACCACTGAATGTATTAAGTATGCAATTGGATTGTAGAAATGCTTACAAACGACCTTAACATTTCTATTTCCTTCCTTTCCTCCATGCATCCTCATTTATACAATGGCTACATTCTAATGCACGGCTTTTTCTAAAAATGAATATTCCTACTAAGCTGTTTACGTGTCTACTTAAAATGGTTATTCCACTATCATGTCCATTTACATGCAGCTGTAAATATTCTGATTTGTACATCCTAAAAGCTACCACTTCAAATTACTTACTCACCCTAGGAGTTCCCTACCTTTCAAACTGTGTTAATGCTCTAAACTATGGTCAAATGGAATGGCTGGAGACAATATAGGATATTTTTCAAAAAAGGCAAGAGACCCATTGCTTTAAAATGAAGTAAAAACCTCACTTAAGACTAATATTCTGAATCTGCTGTATACATTATTCTAAAGCATGACTTTTTTGTCTATTTTTGAATTTGTATATCCCATGCAACTTAATCAAATAATGTTGAATTCAGAAAAAGGCCTAATTTAGAATATCTAAACGAAATATGACTTATATATGACACCTATCGAATTTTTTTCTATAGTGAAATACTAGTGTGCATGTAAACATGTTGACGATGTCAGATGTCTGATGCCACAACAACAGATGTTATGTGGTTAGAAATAACCTAGTTTTTAGTTTTCTTTCAACTAGGTCATTCTCTGCTGTATATACTTATACTTTCCGGTTAGGATGACACACTATTACATTTTGACAAGGGACCAAGGGCCAACTTTTCATCTTACTAGTGAAGCAAATACTTTATTCTTTGGCAAATTTAGAGGTTAAATCATGATAAATCTGATTTATATCTGTTACGTTTAGTTGACACACAACACATTTCTGAATGATTGATGCTTAGATATTGGGACAAATATGCCTTAATAATGTGTCCCTAAAGCAGTCTTACTATACCAGCCATTGTGGAGGCACATGTAGACATCTGTCATTCCTGAGGGCCAGACTCTGGCATCTCATCCAGTAACTCCTGACGGACCGATATGGCTGCTACTAGGGTTAAGGGTAGGATAATATCAGGCTGATGAGGCTGTTTTAGGCCTGCCATTGTGTGGGGAGGGTACACTGCACTGTGCTGTGTTGTATTTTATACGTATAAAGTATTGGCCTAAGCTAGAGGAAAAAATAAATATATTGTATTTCTACAAATATATACTCATATAAATATGGAACACTTATGTTATAATGTATGAAATTTAACTTCCAATTGTCTTATATCTAGCATTTGTTTGGCCCGTAATGTAAATTAGCAAAATTACAATAGATTGTCTTTTATCCCTTCATCACTTCACATGATCGGTCTAATGTATTATTTGAGAAAGCATTTAGAATCGCAGAGTCTGAAGAAAAAAGAAGCACATATATTATATTGATGAAAACCTGAGTGGTTCTTCTAGACATACTGTAGATAGTATGGGTGAACGTGTCGATCCCAAAATATCGATAATACAGATACTCCTAGGGCTGTCGAGTTTAAATAATTGTCTATGCAGTGATTTACTTTGGTTCAAAAGCGCGGGGTTATGTCGAATGTCACATGACCAAAAAGGAAAACCGATCTCATTGCTTCCGCTTATCGGTGAAAGTGGTGATATTACATTAGTTTGAACCAAACTGTCACTTTTGGGTAATCAGTGAATATGAACCCAAAACATTAGGGTACAACTATTACGTTTTCTTTCCCACAAGAACTTGTGAAGTGTGCGCGTTGCCAATACATCCATGGTGCGCATCATTAAAGTGCAGTAAAGCGTAATGTCAGAATAAAAATAATGTATTTATCATGTACTTCCCCCAAATAAAAGATGGCATAGGCCTATGCCTAATGCATTATATATTTATTGTATGTTATTGATACCCGTTACTGCATTATATTGCATATATTTTGAATTGTGCCAGGGTTCCTGTATTTAATGTTTTCCATTAATATAAAAGCTAATATTGGTGATTCTGGCCCTGTATTACTTTGTATCGAATTGAAACCAAATTTTGCAGTATCACTCACCCATAGAGAGATGAGTAAGTAGTTTTAATACCAGACTGGTAATGGCAAGCTTTGATTACCCTTGTGATACAGTCTTGGTCTTACAAGCTCCAGTTTGACATCACTGCGACTATCAGTCTGAAACCCCTCAATTCAAAAGCACTTGTCATAAAGGCATTGCTAATACATTTAAATGAAATCCTTAAACGGAATAGAAATACCATATCTTTCCCTCACCCAATCAGAATGTGTAACATCAGCTTGGTGTCTTTTATAAGACAAGTCTTTGTGTACAGGGTACAAATACACATATATTTAGCTTGGCATTGGTAGATAAGGAGATCTCAAAGCGCCCATATATGGTTAAGATTAGCTCCAATGCATCAAATGGTAGATCTTAACCAGTGGGTAAAACAGTCAAAGAAACCTTGAAAAGAGTCCAAAGCATTGAAGCAAGGCATTCACCCTTCCATTATGGTTAGGATGCAATAAAGGGCAACACTTCTAAATGATATAATTATTGAATGATATGTATCATGTGTGTATCATATGTGTCCAGGCAAACAAAAATGAATGCATTGTATTTATTGAGTTTTAACCTTCTGAAGTGAAGTTTTTGACAAGGCTTGTAATGTCGTTAATGGTTCAGTTTACTGTACAGTCGAGGTTGTCGTCTTAGGAAAACCTTCAGTTGACCACTGAATGTTTTCCACATTATCAACAAAAGACTTGAATTCAGGGGTTCTAGACTGACCCCTGTTGCAAAGTCACACTAGAGCTTGCAAGGTCAGGATGGCCAAACGAGGCTAGACCTTGATGGCCATGAGTCAATTTCTACTCAAATGTGTACTTAGAAAGATACGCATCTTGATATCCTTGATACACTGTATGGCCGACCATTCATTTGCTGCTATTGCACCAGCATGGTCACTTCACAACTAAGTTTGTGTCTATAGGCCCAATGTGTCGTGAACAATATGACCGTCTCTGTAATATGTGGTATAAATATTAGCTGTCTTAATGTACAAACACATCAGTGATAATACATTCAGGTAGTTGTGTAATACTTGTTTTCAAGGCTGTCTGTACAAATATTTATATAGCAGGGTAATGGTACATTTTTTAAAAGAAAATGTTTTTATTTTTAATTTAAACATATCCTCAAGCCACTGTGGTGTACAGACCTACAATGCTATACATCTTGTTTCTATCCTTTGATTTGAACAGATTACTACAGTAACTGCATTACATCCCACATATCCCACAAAACATATTTGAACCAATCTGCATGTTCAATTATTACTGCATATACTGTATAAAGATAATATTAAATCTGAAAAACTTTACAATGTTGGCACAGCTGCATATATCTATGCCCACATTATTTTTATTAATATTATTAATTTGCCGTTTCAGCCATAGAGCATTTGAATGACCTCTATAGATATTTTAGATTTTATAACAGTGACAGGAAAGACAGACAGTACAGCCTAACATGCAATTTAAAATAGTGCACACCGTATGCCTGACACGCATCATATCATAAACCATCCCAAAACGTATTTATTATGGTCTATTTTGCAAACAATTACAATGCATGCTTCAGTACAAATGTGCATGTCGCAGTTACAATATGCTGTGGCTACAGTGTTCAGTGTTCCTGAATTGGTAATAAAATTTCATGAGGGTAGTGTTATTAAATAAAAGAAATCCGTCAGTGTTTTCTCTTAATCGACCATGAGTTAAGATTTAGGAAGACATAAAAGCAACAGACCCAGCATTACTAATTAAGGTTTTTTCTTTTAGCTCTTAGAGTGATGTGTTGCTCTAAAACATTGGGGGACAGTGATACAGCCTTGAGTCTGGAGTTTCTTGTGACTGCAAGGTTACAGTCTCATTTGTGAGCAGAATGAGTGAGTTACTTCAACATTGAGCTGCCCTTGGAGGAAGCAATCAACCTTCAGTTGTTCCAGAAAATGCTAATTTTCTAATTCAGGGATGTGGTTGCACCAGCCAGGCATCAGTATGAATGTGACAACGCATGTTAACTAAAAATGTCAAGGGTGCTCAATCAATTTTACTTGGATAAGTATGTTAAAGCAAAAGCAAAAGAATATCTGCCAGGACGTACCTATTACAGTAGTTTACAGAAATGTGTAGCCAAATTTAGCAACCTTGTACTTGAAAAAAGATAAAGGTTTTCAAAATAGTTTGTAATGTCTTACAGGGCAAACCCAACTGCATTTTTACATACACAGGATTAAACAAAACTACAGTATATATATAGTGCAATTACATCATATACAAATCATACAACCAGATAAGGAATAGGCTTACAGACAATACTACATCCAATATTTTAAAGTTCCATATAAGTTGCCTGTGGCACCTTGACTGTTGTTAGTCTTAGGCAAGCCCTCTGGTGAGAGTTGGTTATCCCAAGTAAACAAGACAAGATAATTAGTCAAAAACCCGCTGCTATTTCATCTTGGCCCCTTCTAAAGGAGCTACCCCCACCAGTTTACCCAGCACGATGCTATCTACAAAGTGTTTAATGCAAATACATATTGAACTAGAATCAGTGAGAGGGGCAGAAGTCCTTGCAAATGTCTGAAGAGGCACCAAAATGAGCATATGTTTTTGGTTGTTGTTTAAATGTATTTAATGTATTTCTTTTTCATGACTATTCATTTATGATTCCGTTTTTATATATTGTATGTGAGAAATCTTACAAAGATAGTTAACAATAATATTAGAATATATTATTTGTATTAATTACAGCTATACTGTATGTTGTGGCAGGATGCCTATTCAATCACTATTAAATATCATTTCTACTGACATATTGAGGCTGTAGATACCGTCAGAATGCAGGTATTGGATCCAGTGGCACAGGACAGACTGTGGAAGTGTAATCTGATATAAATTCTATGTTCCAAGGGCTTTGCCCAGACAAGGCTGTGAAATATGAAGTCTGCAGCATAGGAAAGGGCAGGTAACAAAACTACAGACTAGTTGCTATTCAGAAGCCTAGTCTTCCTCAGACTGACTTAAGTGAGTATTAAATGCCCTTGCTGTGCTCAGTGAGGGAACATCATATTAACAAAAGCACATTGTTTTTGTATTTGTACATGTCATATATTTTAATTATGATGATCGGTCAATTATAATTTATTATTGATTCATTATTTATTGTCAACCATGTAGATTTATGCACATCAACTCAAAATGTCTGTCGCATGAATGTCACATAGACTTCTTTTACGTGACCTCCATGGAATCAAAATTACATTGGTTTTCCACTGACATTGGGAGTACCCTTTCCCACCCACATTCCCCTTGGTAAACACCACATGCAGTATAACACAATGGAAAGCAAGACCGTGTTGTCTGAAAACTGAAATGCATTGCTCCTTTAGAATCTGCACACGTTCTTACTTTTGTTATTGTTTGGGTAGACTGCACGGGGATTAGGACAGATGTTAGATGGAATGATGGGCACCGAATGAAGGTGCCTACTTGTTTGTCCTCTTCACTGCAAAATGTCAGCTTACTTCCAACACCTATAATGCTCCCCCATCACCAGATGTATTTCTGCTTTGAGCAGCACTCAGACAAAATCAACCTCTTGCCAAGTGCTCTACAGCAGAGAGTCAGCAATAGGTAATCAATACAGATTTAGAGGGGAACTTTTCCCGACCAACAGCACGTGACATCTTCCCTGTCACATTGCTGTATACACACACAGAGTACCGTTTGCCAGGCTGTAGTTTCTGTGGCCTTAGCAGGCAAGACAGTGTGACTGTATACTGCCTCAAAGTGTATGTGGTGAGATTTTAAAACATTTCTTCTAAATCATTCATTCATACAGTATATCAGTTACTGTACATGAGAAAAGTTACTTTGCAGTTAAAGGATGAGTAAGGATGTCATTTGCTTCAGAAGCACATTTAGTCATATTTCTTGAAATTCTCTTTACACCCGATAGCAAAGACTAAATTAAATGCTCTGACAATACGATTAGAAATATCCGTCATCTGTGAGAGTCGCAGGAATGTGAAAACCGCGCACAGTCATAAAGTTCAGACCGAACTCAGCGATTAGCTGGCCTAACTGTCTGTCTGCGTGAGCTACGTTCTTGCGCGTTCTCTGCTAAATTGTGCACTATCGTGACCGCGGATTCTACCGAAGGCATGCAGCTGGTTGGATGATTGAGGCAAGGGGCGGTGCTTTTTTTTCGATTGTATCTTTCAAAATCTGGCTAAATTACTGTTTTTTCCAAGATGACATACTCATCCTTTAATGTAGTCACAATGTTCTTGCAGCCACCATACAAAAGAGAAAGTAAACAGCTGTTACTTATTAAAATAGTTCAATTAATTATTAAAACAATATACAGTTTTAAACCATTTGTATGGGAGATTATGATGAGGCATGTTGCAGGGTTGTTTGCTTGGCGAGTTGTGAGATAAATGAGCGGCCTATGAGGGGTGGGGGATTGAAATAGGGGTTTCCACACAGCTGTATGTGTTGAATTGATCAAATGCTCGATTAAACACTAGGCAGAGCAGCCTGGCAGCCTAATTTGAAAGCATATGCAAATAATCTTGTTTCTAAGATTATTGCCTTGTACAAGTCTTCAGTGCACACACAACAGACGTAGGTAGAGTCATGCCTACACACACACACACACACACACACACGGGTGATGTGACTGTAGTGTTTGCGTGCACACCTCAAACTAAATATACCTCAAACACGTGCGCACACACACACACACGTGTACACACACACACACACACACACACACACCAGGGCTATAGTCAAGACCACCTTTGTTGAGTCGAAGACATGTCCAAGACCAGGACATTCGAGTCCAAGTCAAGACTGAGTCCAGAGGTTCCGAGTCCAAGTGAAGTCCGAATCCAAGTGAGACTGTAATTAAAGCAGGGGTCGACATTAAGCGTTGTCAGTGATAGACTGCTTATTTTATTAAAAGCTAACTTTTAGTAGGTTAGTATATCATGCCTGTAGCCTATAATGTGTCCCCTTGACAATGAGCTGTAATATAGGAATAGTGACTTTCTTATGATCACAGACTGTATAACATTGTTTTTCTCAGAGGAGGTATAGGCTACAGCAATACAGTACATCTCATGGCATTTCTATGTACTGTAGGCTATCCTAGAATAATTTGAGGGAGTGGGCTAGTGTCTATCATAACATATTGCAAATTATTATGAAGTTATTTAAGTTGAATAATATGACTAATAATTATGTAGATAAAATGTAATATTATTTACCTGTTTTATTATTTACCAGTTTCCTGATCCATTCTTACTTTTTCTGTTCAATGTGTGCTTTTAAGCACTGTATTAATAGGGTACTGCAACTCGGTGTAGGCAGGCAATGTTTTTCAATTCCCTTCTCTGTAACAGAAACAATAGAAATACTCTACGGCAGTACGGCACACTTTTAATAACAGAGGCCAGTAATTATCTTTGCAGGAAAAACCCTGATCTTGACTTAACTCAATGGCTGGACTGCAATGGCGACTCCAATTCGAACATTTGGTGAGTCCAATGGCTGAGTCCAAATACCAACTAGTCCAAGACAAAACCGAGACATAGAAAAATTGCCTCGAGTACTACAGCCCTGACACACAGGCGCACGCACGCACGCACACACACGTACACACATGTACACACATGTACACACACACTCACATTTCAAATGATTATACACTATTAAGAGACTGCAGCATTTTGTTGTAGATTACAATTCTCAGAGCTGAATGCATAGCCATCTGCATTTTTTTAGATGCTAATATGACGTGTGCTTCACAAAGAGATTTGTGTGTGTATATATACTGTGTGTGTGTGTGTGTGTGTGTGTATGTATATGTATATATGTATGTATATATGTATGTATGTATATATGTATATATGTGTATATGTATGTATATGTATATATGTGTATATATA